>VZRV01007336.1:0-31814 GCA_013398115.1 Falcunculus frontatus | reverse complement strand
GTCCCGCCCTGCCGCCGAGGCGGGCTGGGAGGAGGGCGCGGGTTGGCCGTGGCACGGATCACTCAAGGCGCGGCGCCCGCGCTGGCTGCCTCGGGGCGGGCCGCGGGGCCGACCTCTGGCTGGCACGGGAGTCCGGTTCCGCCTCCTGCTGCTGCCGCNGCGGCAGCGCCCCCCGGCGGCGGGGCCGCGCCCACGTGACGGGCGCCGCCATGAGTCGGCCCGAGGGGATGCGCAGCAGCCGCTGCTCCCTGCAGGTGAAGTTCGTGCCCGACGAGGACGTCCTCAAGCACATCGCCGACGACGCAGGTACAGCCGGCCCGGGGCACAGCCCAGCCCAGCGCCACCCCCTGCTCCCAGGGCCTTGGGAGAGGGGTCCGAGCAGCCGCGACGGCCTCCAGGAAAGGGGCTCTGCAACACCCGAGCTGGGTGCTGCAGAGCCTCAGAGCAGGACGAGGCCTCCGAAGTGGTTTTGCCTCGCTTTACCCCTCCGCGGAGTGTCTCTGTCCCAGCCCGGCACTGGACAGGCTGCAGGCGGGGCGGGTACGAGCTCTCGGTACGAGCTGCCCCCTCAGCAGCGTGTACCGGGTGCCTGGGGAGCGGCACAGGGAGCCGGGGAACTCCTCGGGCCTGACGCAGTTAAACACTCGCATAGTCAAAGCGGAATGAGGCTCCAGGTGCTTGCTACAGGAGTGTTTTGCAGCAGTTCTGACAACTTTTAAGGTGGGGAACCTCTGTGGTGATGCTTAAAACGTGCCAGTACAAGAAGCATTCGGATCAGACTTCACTGCTGGTCCTGCTTTGAGCAGAAGGTCATGCAGACGGTCTCCAGAGGGCTCTCAGCCTAAATTCTCCCATGAGTGTACAGGCAAGGTATTTTCCAATTTCTTCCCTTCTCTAGGAAAGAAAAGGGTTGGCAAGTACCATCCCCATTGCTTGCAGTTTGATACTGTAACGTGTGAGTCACTGTCATTTCTCCCAAACTGTGGAGCTGGTGTTCGCTGAAATGGGTATCTTGCCCTCATGGAGTGCAGGAGCCAGCATTTGTGGTGAAGGAGGGATGAATGGCTATAGGGTCAGCTCCTGACCAGCTGTTGTTTTAGCAGGACATCTCACCGTTGAATTTGTTTAGTGATTTGCATAACAAGAACCTGCTCTCTTAAGTCAGGTGGCTGCATACTACTGCAGTAGAAATAATGAAATAGCGGGAGGTTAAAGCTTTTATTGCAATTCTAGGTACTAAAGTACGGAAGGACAAGGCTCAGCTGAGTGTCAGTATGAAGAGATTTGTGAAGAAGCTTGAGAATATTTCCGATAACGAAGCTCAGGAGATCCTGGAAGAGAAGAACTATGTTGCTGCTCTTGGAGTATGTGCCCAAGGTATTAGGAGGGGAAAACCTAACACAGCTCTGACTTCAGGAGATACTTGCAGTGTTAGGGTTGTACAGTCTTGATGAAATTGCTTTTGAGGGCTCAATCTGCTGTGGCTATGCTTGTAACAGGTAGAAGATTATGATTCTAGGATTTTATTATGATACTTGATTTGTAACACCTGCAGTATAAGGCCAAATAGTGAGATGTTGCATTCCATCTTTTTCGGGTTGGGAATATTATCAGTGTGTTTAAAATAGCTGTGAGTAACATTTCTTTTCACAGATTCAGTGGGAAATGGCTCAAATATAAGTGGTGGTGAACTTTACTCATTCCAGACTCCCAAACGCTCCAGTAAAATGGCAGAGCTGGGTATGTTTTGCTCTTTTTTCTCTGTGGACTTAGGAGAAGCAAGCAGAAAGTGGCAGTTCCAGAGAGGGTGGACTGTTTTGGTTCAAATAAGATGCTTGAGCTGGGTTGTGGCTTTGTTTTTTCTCACTTGAAGAATCTTTGTGTGTCCAGCACCATCGGAACTTCATTAGTGTTAATTTGTCACATGTAGTGATACATCCTACAAAGGATGATCACAGGGAGAGGGATCATCCTGCTGTATCACTATACAGAAACTGGTTTTGGTGCCTTGTAGTTTCTGCTGTGTCTTGGGAAGCTGTGTGTTTCCTGTCTTACAGCTCCTTCTGCAGCAGGGTAGGTTTCACTGGTGCTCCCTCCTGGAGCCATGACTCAGTTTGGAAACTGAGGGAAGTCATACAATGACAGCCTGTTAGTCCCAGTGTTGTTCCATGGAATAGGCTGTTGGTCAAACAATGGTAGGGACTTTTAGCAGGATATGGCAACCTTTCATATTCACATCAGTCATTCAGCTTCAGCTTGTAATGATGAGGAGAAGACACAGGTAGATAGTTCCTCCTGGGGAACTGATATGTTTGCTATATCTGATGGTCTGTTATGTCCAACTGAGCAGTCTTAAAGGACTAAGTGAGCTTGACCAAACCTTGCTCTAATTCAAAGACATGTGGTCTCCCAGGGAGCAAAAGGTGCTCCGCCAGTGCATTGGCCATATTTGTAAAATTAATTAACCGATGAGCTCAGCCTTTGAAAATCTTTGCTGAGGATTACAAGCCACCATTAGGGTTAGAAAAAACTAGAAATATCTGGTTCACTTCCTGAAAGAGCTAGGGAATTAATAACATAGGGAGCATTTCAGGTCTATGACTCCCTTTCTGACTAGCCAGAGCTGGAAGTTTTGTACCTCACATATCCTTCCTTCCCTTCCCCCTATTTCCTACAGCCTCTGAATTAGCCCAGACACCAGAACAGAATGTGGCACCTGATCACTCCAAGTGCCCTGAGAAGATGGCCAAAACCCCTCAAAGCAGCAGTAAGTCCTGTGATGGTTTGGGGAACTGAAGCTGAGTGAATTGGGATTATGTTTCTATTTGGGTGGTGGAGTGGGTGCTCGAGTTCCAGCTTCTGTCGTGCTTGAGTATTCTAGTCAGGTTAACATCATAGGCTGAACTGTTTGATGTGCATTGCCTGTGCTTCACCTGGGTGTCAGGTCTCTTCTGCCTTGCTGCTGTAGAGGAAACATGAACTTCTTTCTCATCTCTTGCTGTGACATTTAAGGAGTTCCTCTCTGTTCCGCAGAAATACCTGCGCTTGAGAGAGTTATGAGCTGGGCTGGTGTGTTAAACACCAATTGGGTATGACTGTGTGAGTGTTCATGTGTAAATTTCACACTTTATTATATAATATTTAAAACGTAGTGCTGCAGTGAGAAATACAGATGGGAGAAGTCAGTGCAGGTCAACACTGGCAAGAGCATGTGCATCTGTGCTCAGAAATGGAGTCTGATGTGCTCAGGGACAGAACATTAGCTCGTTTTTCAGCCTCTTCCCTCCTGCTGGAGTCTCTTCCTCCTTCCTGGCTCCGAAAGCTGTGACCAGGAATTAAAAGCTGCCTTTTGTGGTAATAACATTGACTCTTGTGTCAGCTGACACAGGTAGGCTGCTGGAGCCACCACAAACTCACAGCCAGAATGCAAAGAGTAAATTTATTTTTTCTACGTTCCTGAAGCAACACTTGGGCAGAGGCACATGAGTGGAGATGTAGGCACTGAGTGGAGATGCAGGCACCCTTAAGTTTGGTCCAGTGCTAGAGAATCACCAGCCTGCTGTTCACACTGGTTTATCAGTGGTTTTGCACATGTGTGGTTTATCCCCATGCTGTGATCTTCACTGTGTTCTGATCTTCTCTGTACCAAGATGGTGCTCAAGCCTGTCCGCTAAGGTGCCTCCAGGCCTACCAAGCACCTACATTATCTATACACAGATGTTTTACTTCTCAAAGCATACACAGGGTAAACAGCAATAGACATGGTATATCTGTTTTTCTACATTGCTATTTGAGTCGTTGCTATCCCCAGCTGCATGGTCACTTGAGCGTATTTACAACTCTCCTTGCCAGTCTTCTACTTCTAACCCATTCCTCTCAGCAACTCTCTTTGTTTTCTCCTTGCCTACATGTGAGGAACTAGAGGCTTCCCTCATAGGACTAACCATCCGGGGAGCTGATATTCTGGTGCAGTATACCTTTGAATAGTGAATGCCTGTTTATCTAATGCCTTGTGCCACTGTTGAAAATATGCAGTACTCTGTACAATTCTGTTTCTTCCTTTTCAGAACGTTTAGGTTCAAACAAAGTGCAGCAGAGGGTGAGTGATGACTTTACATTGCTTGGATTTTGTGTTTGGGTTTTTTCCCCCACTTGTAAAACTTGAACTGGTCATTACTACTGTTCTGGAAAAGAAGGATCTTGAAAAGCATAATCCACAGTAGAGATGTCTTTTCTATTCCAACCAGACAGGAGTAACTCAAGTGAGAACCATTAATCAGGACTATGGGGTTGGGAGTCAGTTGACAAATAGTAGGTTTGACAGCTTAATTAGCATGGGTGGAAACTATTTCCTTGCATCACACAAGTGAGGATGCTGGACAATCCCTTAATACACAGTTAAACTCGTAGCTTTCCAGTTTCTCACTAAAGGAAGAAACAGCCCTAATTGTGAGACTTGCTGTTAAAATAGGAGTTCAAGAACTGTGATGCTGTTCAGTTTCTTACTTATCATTTGTTTATTAAAAATAAATTGGGATAATGGGTGGATGTAAGTTGATGTTGTGTTTTGTGACACTACAGAGAGATACGGTCCAGAACTGCCAGTTGTGGCTATAGAGTGAAAGAGTTGGCTTTCTAAAATGGTACAGCATCATAGCAGAAATGTGTGCACAGCTTTTCTGGTATAAGGTTCCAGGATGAGATACACCTGAAAAAGACATGCTGTTTTGGGGATGCCATATTCGTGTCTTGATGATTTCACATCCACTTTGTCAGGATCAGCAAAAGTGTTTCCTAAGTATTAGCAGACTTGATCCAGTGTCTGAGTCAAGCATGTGCTTTACACATGTGTAAGGAAAATGTGCCACTACAACTTGATGAGCCAAGGCAGCTTGGGTTCCTTTGCTGTACTTCTTCTGGGCTTAGTATGCTGAGTGGTCTTCTGTCATTCTGCTAGTTGTTTTCACAGGGGACTTCCAGATGACTTTGAGTAGACAGCATGATGCGGAAGGTGATTGCTGTGGGGACTGAAGCATTTCTAGTTTTTCATTGCTTTGGTTTGACTCTTCCTGAGGAGCCAAGATTGGCATTGTAGTTGGAGATTTCATGGTTTTCTACCCTCCCTCTTGAGTTTAAAGAATTAAGCCCCTTTTGGAACTTGATCCTGTATCCCTCTGAATGTCAAAATAAGAACTCTCCATCCTTAACTTGGTCTGCTTTCCCAGTTCCATGTGGGCTGAAGTAGTTTGGAAATGTAATCTGTCTTTGCTTGGCAGAGGGCTGTTCAGAGGAGAGAGATGTTTCTTCTTCTAATGCATGTTTTTTCTTTGCTGTTCCAGAGTAAAAAGAAAGAATTTGTGTCCACCACACCTTACAGGCTCAGAAAGAGACTAGCAGGTAAAGATCAGCTTTTGCAGTCAGCTCCCCCAGTCAGTGAAGCACTGTGTTCAAGGGAGAGTGTTTTCCTGTTGAGCTTCTCTCTGTGGTAGCAGTGTGACTGAAACAACCTGATTCTTGCTGCAGAGACTGTAGAAATGACCTTAAGGAAATGTATGTAGACCTTGTCCCTACAACTGATTGCTGATAAGGTGAGGGGTGGAAGGGTTAGAAGCACCAAGTTACTGAACTTCAGTAACATGATCAAAAGGGACAAAACTTTGAGTAATCTAACCTATGCTGACATTTAGTGTGGCCCAATTGCTTGAACCAGGCATAAAACTTCTTGATGATGGCTGGGGCATCCATGTCAAAGTATTTCCAGTAATTGATTGGCAAAACGTGCTCAGAATGAATGCAGTGGAGAGTTTAATACATGGTGTTTCATCTTCTGTTTCTTTTGTGTTGAGAGACCAAGACTGAGCCAGATTTTGTCTGTGCTCTTCAATCAGCAGTGCTAACAGAGGTGTCTTACAACAAGTTTTTTTCAGAGTGTGACATAGAAGATACTCAGCCTGCATGATTGGCATTTGGGAAAACTGACATAGAGATGCTAAGAGAAATAGGGATTCCATTGTCTATTTTTAGTCTCTTTTTACGGAACGATTATGTTTCTTAGTTGGTATCAAGGTATCAAGCTTTATTTAACAATACTTTGTGATCTTAGAACTGCAAAAGAAATTGCTGTGTTTGCAGTTCTCTTAAGCATTGCTTTTACCTTTCTGTGAATATATTTAGGATTCATGTGCTTGAAAAACATCTAGAGAATGTATGTGAGATGGAGCAAAACGGGTTCTGTGTAAGAAGTCATTCCTAGCTTTTAACTGTAAAATTTATGATCTAGCTCCAGATCCCTATTTAGAAAGTGAGAGTGAGTATTCAGCTTCCTGCTCAGAGGAGGAGGATGAGGAAGATCAGAAAGAAGTCAACACTGTTTTATCAAGTCAAAAGACTCTGGGAAAAACCAAGGCTGCATCTACACCTCCTCCCAGAAACAGCCTAGCCAAAAAAATTAAGGAGCAAAAGATGGTGAGTGTGCACAAACATACCCCCGAGCTAGCAAACGTGAAGGGATGTATAGTGACAATAAGCTGTTAGTGACCACACCTGACTGTGGGGAAGAACTGCTAAACTCATTTCAGATCAAATCAGCTGGGCTGGCTATTGCTGTACTTTTGAGTAATCCCTCTTGGACAGGCACCATGTGAACCTGTGTGCTAATCCAGTTTGTATCATTAGCAGTGCGAAAAAGGATGATGATTGACGAGACCAATGCAGCAGGGGTTAAAAAAAAGATAAGGAGTTTATTGGGTAACTGAAAGGAAAAGCAAAATTAATTTCCGAAAACTGAAAAAAAGAACCCGGGGCCACAGTGATTGAGGGCCCTTGCAGCCAATATGGCTGTAAACCCCTGCCCAATCGACCCTCGGCGCTGGGTCTCTCTACTGGGTTTTCCCCAGGAGAAATGGTTTGAAAAGTTAGACCCAGAAATCCCAGCACCGGGCTCTGCCCAGGCTAATCCCAAACTGAAGCAGGGGAAAAGCAGCACCTCAGCAGGCACTGAGCAACCTCAAACTCAGTGTGGGCAATAAGAGCGAGCATTAGCGCTGTGTTCCTTGTTTTATAACCTTTTGTCTCCGCCCCTCTCTGCTCGTCTCCGCCCCTCTCTGCTCATCTCCACCCAGTGTCCAGCCCCTCAGGTTAGGGATGTTGGTGGAGTCCAGGGGTGATGTACAGTCTTTTCACCAATGGCTCAGTGTTGCTGGGGTGCGGTCTCTTGGTGATGTCACTCAGATTTTCGGCGGGAAGCTTTCCTCACTGATTCGCACCGTCTCCATGGAGCCCGGTGACAGAGAAACGGTCGGTTTCTAGAAATAGTCCTGTGGCAGGGGTGAGGGGTTTGTTCTTCCCTGGAATTTAACTGAACTTGGGGATTTCTTCCAAAGATTTTACAGGATTTTTCAATAAAAAGTGAACTCGGGAACTTTTGTCAACACTGGAAAGCAACTCTTAATACTCAAACATTAACGAACATGAACCACAAACCTTCATTAAACTCAAGAACCTAATTAATAACTCATTAACAATCAAAATTCAACTCAGTCACTCGTCACCTCACAACTGCGAAAACCAAACCTGTAATTTCATGTATAACAAGCAGCTTCAGAAGGAGAAGTCTAAGATGTCTGTGGAGCAGGAGACCATGTATTGAGACAGGATGAAGAAATTGATTTCTGTAGCGCCAAAAGGAGCACACATTACTGTTCTGGCTTGGTGTTCAGCTTAATTGTCTTACTTCCTTCCAGCACCAGAGATCCCCACACCACCTAAGAATTACTGTTATGTTACCTCTCTCAGAATCTCTTTTCTGCCTCTCTCTTCAGGAAAGAATCATCTGGCTAAGTTAGCTTTGGCAGAGTGCTGCTGTAGAAGCCATTTTTGCAAATACTTTCTGTCTTTCTATTTGTCCTTGCTCTGGACGAATGGCTCTCCCTTGGCCATCTTAGGGAAAGGGTAACTTGATAGCAGGAGGAGTGTTGCTGATCTTGCTGTCCTTTTATAGGGCAACCTGGTGGAGGAATACTTTGAAGCTCACAGTAGTTCCAAAGTGCTCACTTCAGACCGAACACTGCAGAAGTTGCGGAAAAGAAGATTGAATCAGGTACAGTTCAGAGTGAATCACACAACTCTCAGAGTTTTTGATTTCTTTGATGAAGATTTTCCTCACCAAAATTTCCTGATGTTGCTATTTTCACTTTATTTGTGCTGATTACATGGTCAGTGGTAACACTGATTTAGGTAGCAGTTTAAGCAGTGTGTTTTCTTCTGCTTTTCTGAGCAGGGACAGTGCCCAGTTGTTTGAACCTGAGACAGTAGGGAAAATGCAGGGAGAAGGCACTATCAGGTGAACTCACAGCTGAAAGCTGCAGTTACCAGAAAAGGTTAAATTTGCTTTTGGGGGAGGAGAAGAGGGAGAAGCAGAATTGTAGAGACTTGCTTTAAAACATCGTTTTTGTCAATGAAATGGTAGGGGGAATTACAAACTGTCTTGGCTATTTATGTGTAGAGGAAATCAAGAGAGCTGATTTCATCTGAACGTTACTGGGTCGAGCCACTTGCAGAATTGGGACAGCTCTAAACATTGTCACCTAGTTTGTTAGATGTACTTTGTCCCCTTGCAGTTTCTAGGAGACAGGAATGGTCTAATTGTGGTGACTTAATTTATTTTTCTCCATATGTCGCTTCCACGAGACAGTTCAAAGCAAGCAGTTGTACCCTGCAAGGACAGGTGTCAGGGAATTGTGTAGAATACCTGGAGCTCTTGTGTCTGTGACTGCTTTTTGTACCCATTTGTGTTTTAAAAGATGGCATATATGCAGACTGCCTGATGCCTGCTGTTGTCTGGAGTTGCTGCCCAGAGAAACATCTGGATTCTTAAGTTCTTTCATAACAGCTCTGAAAGGAAATCAAGGCTTACAGTGTTAAAGCTACTGCTGGCTTCAAAGTAGTTGAAGGCTTAGCAGTTCTGTCTCTCACTACTTTGTTTGTCTGATACATTGCAGCTTCCTTTCCAGTGTAAACTGTCTTCTACTGCAAGGGAGTGGGAAGCAAATCTGTTAAAATTGAAGAGAAAGAGAGGCCAGTGTAGATTTGATGCTGACTATCATACTACTGTGCTGTTTAAACATCAGCATCACAGCATGCCTTTAAAGCTGAATTAATCCTTCGATTCTTGATGCTTTTGAAATAATACTTTTTCTACTCTGAGCTATCAACTGCTAATTATTTCCTTTCTGGTGTATTTTTTTTTAAGATGGTAGGGATTTTGATCTTTCTCTTGTAATGACAAACACCTGAACCGTTGCTAAGCATGTTGATTGGAGCCTTTGTTCCCACGAGCAGGGATGTGATGTTTTATCTTTGTGGTACAGTGCTTGGTGCTGTGTAAGCTCCGTGTGTGTCCGTCTTTCCTGTAGTGGTTTTCCCATACTCAGCAGGAAGAGAAAAATACACAGTGTGGGGTCTGTTCTAGTCCTAGTCTAGCTGCCATTTTCCATAATAAGGTTACTTAATCTCTGCTTTGTGTCTCTAGTAGCAAAACTGTGCTTATGGGGGGTCTTCATGGGAAGAAAAAAAAACTAACCACAAACTGAGTGCACTGACAATGAAAACTATTTTCTCTAGATAGGGAGCATGCTAGAGGGTGTTTGAAGGACTCCAGGTATATCTCTTGTTTCTTCTCAGCTTTGAATGACTGTCATCTTTCTCAACACAGCAAACACTGCATGATCTTTTGAAAAAAGCTCCCCTTGCCTATGCTGCTGAAATTAGAGACCTTAACCAGCAACATGAATCCTTGTTTTCCAAGTGGATGCTGCAATTACAGTAAGTATCCAAGGAGAATCACTGAAGAAGCTTAGTAAAAAGATGCTGCCAGTAAACTTACCCTCATGTCAGTAACGTCCTGTGGATGAATTAAGGAGCAACTTTTTTTCTTTGATTGCTTAATTTTAAAAGTAGGTGACATTAATTTAGTTCAATGCTTCCTGTAGACCAAATCAGATCTGATTAATTCCTTTAAGTGAATGTCTGCAGTGCAGTGAAGTTGCCTTCTACCTGGCTAGTTTGCCTGTACCTCTCTAAACCAAGCTAGAGGGCATTCACAAACAGGGAACATGAATAATGAAAGAACAGGGAAAATGAACGATGAGAAAAGTGTCCTTTGTGAAGAATCATTTTTGTTTACAGCAGCGAGTTAGTAGTGAGTATCCCACCACCACCATCTTCAGTCTCTGGCTATCTCCAGTGGTGTAGCTGTTAACTTTCAATGCCTGTGGTACCTAATGATCTGGGCATGAAGAAAACTTAATGCTTTTGGAAACACTGGTAATACACACAAAGCCAAATAAAATTTATATCTTCATGGGAAGGAGGAAGGTGAACATTCAGGAAAGCAAATGGAACTATAGACACCTTGTGAGATTCTGAAGCGCCTTAAAAAAGGCAGACCACCAGCTCTGAATTTAAGTGCTGA
This sequence comes from Falcunculus frontatus, assembly GCA_013398115.1. Lineage (NCBI taxonomy): Eukaryota > Metazoa > Chordata > Aves > Passeriformes > Falcunculus > Falcunculus frontatus. The sequence continues at coordinate 21,343 of VZRV01007336.1, read as the reverse complement.
GGCTGGAGCTGGTACTGGTGAGGAGAAAGCCCCTTGGAAGTTTTTGCAAGGCAGTGGAGTTCAAGGAAATTTGTGGTCCATGGGGAAGGACAGAGAATATGAAAAAGACACCAGCTTTGAAAGCTGGAGAGTTGCAAGAGGAGGAGTTCTCTATGACTTGGTGACCTGGTCAATGTTTAGAGATGTATGTGGCAGGGCAGAAGGAACAAATCCCTAGATGACAGTGAAGGCAATGACAGCTGTTGAACATCTTACCTTTGCCCAGTGCTGTTTGAGTAACCTGATACTCTTCTTTCTCATCAAGATAATGCTTTTCTTGCTTCTCAGGCCTAAACAGAGCTTTGTGATTCCTCTGATGACCCACCCCTGAGAGTAAAGACATGCTTAAGATTCAAAAATGCTCATTGGTTGAAAGGAATGACAGAAGCCTGAGGGTCCACAAACAACCAGAGAGTTTTATTAGTAAATCATACACTTGGCATGGAAGTTGGTATGTTAGTCCCTGACCTACTGTATAGGCACAGGGTTTTGGATAAAGGGGCAGGGTGAAGGGAAAAGAGAAACTGAAGAGGTTATTTAAAAGAGGAGAGATTAATTAAAAAGCGAAAAAGAGATCACCAGCCCTCGCTCAAGCACTGAGCCCGCTGAGGGGATGTTGATCCTGAATTCAGCTTTGATCCAGGTGATTGGTTATGATCCAGCTGTATTGGTTCAGCTGATGAGATGTCCAGGGTCTGGGGGGCACCACTTGGACTTGTGCAGGGGGGTTGCCTTTTTATGGACAAGATTTCTCTGCCCCAAAGACACATTTCTCCCTTTCTATGCTAATTAGTTATCATGCACAGTCTGTTCTTTTAGGCCTTTCTGGAAATGGGCCAGAGGGCTTTGGGGGCCTTTGGTAATCCTAGTCTCACATTATAGTCCATGTCCACTTCCTGCCAGTCATTCCTGTGCTTGCACTGTACTTTGTTGTTGTTCTTTCTCATGGAAAAGTGCTGCCTTATCTCCACCTGGGCCCCTTCTCCAGCCGAAATTTTTCTCACAGGATTAGTACCAGTAGTCCTTGGTTATTACTAACAATTCTTGTCTTTTACTACTTGGTTGGCTTCACAGCCACCTGCTTATTAGTGTTTGAGACATACTATGAGCCAATTACCTTCTGGGAATTGAGAGCTTAAAAAGATCTCACTCTGGACCACTATTTGTAGTGTTGTTAGAGAGTGGGCTTTAGAATGCATCAGCTCCCTATAATGGAGAGATCAAAGGGTCTCACTTTAGACCACTTCTATAGGGACACAAGACAGTGGGCTTTAATCAGAGAAATTTTTTCATCCTGGACACAATTTGAGTCAGTAACTTTCTTTGAAGGTTCAGCAACAGAAATAGTATTCCACTTGGATTGTTATTCAGGTAAGAAAAGTAAGTTTCAAGGGTGCTCATTAAAAATCAGGTGCTCATTAGACAATGTTAGTTCCTGGGAACAGACACTGTTTCTGACAAGCTGAGAGGTGTTTAGTCTAGGTGCAGTTCATCAAGGCTGAGGCCTAATGAGCATTTCCCATATCATAGTGCAGCCTGAGAGAGGGTGAGAGATGCAATTGAAGTCAGCTTTTCTGGGTCTCTGCAGTTCCATACCACGCTCTCTTTATGCTTTCCTGCCTCTTTTTCTGTGGAACAATTAGGATAAGAAATATCCATGAGTGTAGAGTAATTTTGCTTTGAAATTGTGCCTGAGGATCAGAGTGGAGAACCAGTATGAAGGCTTGCTTTTTTTCTTGTAATTACTGTGACCTGTAGTAAACATGTAATATAATCACTGGTGAGGGGATGCATGTGAATGTTGATTACCATTTCTTACCTGAAGTTGTAGATCCTGTTCAAAAGCGTTTTCTTCCACAGATGTTTTGCTAAATTTGTGAGCCTCTAGGCTGCTAAAATGATTATTTTTCTAGGATGCACATGCCAGGTTTCAGATTCCTCGTAGCTAACCTCATTTATCAGCTGTAAGCTTAAGGTAAGCCTGGAGTTGACAAAACATGAAATTTTTAAAACCAGGATTGCAATGGATCATTTTGCTTGATGAATGTATGGACCTAAAACCAGATTTGCACTTTCTTGATTCGGTGTATTTGCTCACTTTTCTGCAGCTTGGGTTTCAATATTGTGCTTTATGGACTGGGCTCAAAGCGTGATCTGTTGGAGAAGTTTCGTACCTCTCTGCTCCAGGATTCTGTTCACCTGGTGGTTAACGGATACTTCCCCAGCATCACTGTGAGATCTGTAAGTGTGGAAAAAGCTTGTGGGTTTATGTAACCATCCTGTGTTGCAAACACCTCTAGAGTCTTTCAATGTAAAATGTTGAGGAAACCTGCTGCATCCTGTAGCAACACACTCTGAATGAAAAAGAGTTCCTCTGTCTTTTATTATTTTGAAGAAATTATCCCATGCATTTTCCAAGGATTCCGGTAATATCTGTCATTAATAGATATTCATCACTCTAAAGCCTTGTTTTAGGTCACTGTTTTGAAAAGGGGTGTAATTTTTTTTTCATGTTCACTGTTTTAGGGATTTTATGGTAAAAATCAGATCATCTCTCACAAGGCAGTCGAGGGCTCAGCTTCAGATTTTCTGCACTTCAGTGTCAGAGCCCTTCATAAGGAGCTCCCATTTTCTTTTTCAGATTCTCAACTCCATCACAGAGGAGGTTTTGGACCATATAGGGACCTTCCGCAGCCCCCTCGACCAGCTTGAATTCATTATTAAAAGGTTTAAAGAAGGTAAAATGACTAACTTTGTGCATAAAAATGTTACAGTCTACTTACTGTTAAGAGAGCCTGGACATTTTCATTCCTTATAATTTTTATACATGCAAGTTACAGTTTCTTAGTATTGCAGCTAGTATACTTTCTTGCTTGTAATTTATGCAACATATATGAAAACATGCGTGCACCAGGAATATATGTGTACACACATGTGTAACAGCCCCATGTAAGCTGTTACCACAGTCTGTTTTACAGCAGGACAGCAGGTTAGAATTGGTTTCAAAAGCAAAATTAAACAGGTATTGCCTCACAGAATGCTTGCTGAATTATTTCTGAATGTCTGCTTTGCTGCTTGTATATTCATACACAAATTGCCATAGAATCTTAATTGTGCATGGCATTAGTGTTTCAGTGTTTACATTCTGTTTTTCATCATTGCCTTATGAGTATTTCTGGTGGGGCTAAGGTAACAGCAGTTCCCACTCGAATGTGTGTGTGACTGTATGTAAGTCAGTCTTGCGGTACACTATAGCTGATCTGACTGGTTTCCATTGGCAGGCAAGTATGTACTGATTTGCACAAAAACTGGTTACAGTTCTAGAATTGTTGCTGGACTCAGGAAACAGTTGTTCCCAGGGATAAGTACAGCAGCAAGAAGCTAGCTGGAAATTTTAACATCTACTGTTTGCGTTATCTGAGCTAGGTCTCTGTAACTTTTTTTCAGAACTCATTAAAATTTTCAATGAAGTTACTATGCTTTGGATCCAACCTTGAATAGAAAATGCATTTTTACTGTGAGGAGGAGCTTAAAGATCCCAGTCGTGTAAATCAAAAGCAGCTGAAAAAACTGTGCTTAGACTTCCATTCTAAAATATATTTCAACGACCTTCATTTGCAAAAAAATCACAGCTGAAAGGAGAATTCCTGGTAAAGCTGTGAGCAAGCGGAAAGTGGATTATAACAGAAAAGCTTAAACTGAAAAAAACCAGCCCTGTAGCTGTGATGACAGTGAATTGAGAAGAAGCTTTTTAGGTGCTCAGAAACACCCAGTATAGGTTCAAACTAAGCTGTACAAGGAAGATGATACTGGAGTGATGGCATAGATTTGTACTATGCTGCATTGGGAATGGAAAACCAGCCTGTGTGCAGTTTCTTTCATTGGTTCACTGCTGTTTTTTCTGATCTTGCAGATTCATCTTTAGAGCTCTATGTCCTCATTCATAACCTGGACAGCCAGATGTTGAGAGGAGAAAGAAGTCAGCAGATCCTTGCACAGTTATCCTCCCTGCCTAGCATTTACCTCATTGCCTCTATCGATCACATCAACGCTCCTCTCAGTGAGTTTCCTTGGGCCTGATCTAGAAAAGAGAAGGTTCTGTGTTCTGCTTTGGGGCTGCTGAGCATGTTTCATAAGCTCGTGTATTGCTTACTATGTATTACCATTACTTAGTATGTATTACTGTTGATGTGTAGAACAGATCTGTTGATGTATGTATAGTCCTGATTGGGAGTGTGGCTGTGCTGAACCAGAACTGTATAAAGATACTGAGAAATACCACTAATCATAATATACAAATAGACTCCAAGCTTTTGGCACCCTTTGATTTTAGGAACTTAGTGAACTGGAGATTGGATGTTATGTCTGTCATTGCATCTAAACAATTTTCTTTTATCAGTCAGTGTTGTGGGCAGAATGGAAGCTTTAGACAAAGTGTATTAGAGGAGCTCTCCTGCTGAGCCAGGAGGTGCAGAAAGGACCCCCTTACCTTTCTAAACTCCTTCTCAGAAAGGATCTGGGTGTGGCTGGACCCAATCTTAGCCCCAGACTTAGTTGATGGTTTGTGTTAAAGGATTATATAGGTGTCTATTTTGTCTCACAGAATTAAGGATGGCAAAGCAAATATACTTAAATAAATTACTTACTTATATTGATTAAGATTATGATTAGACTAAAAGATCCTAATCAGAATTATTTACTACACAGCACAGGTAGCTATAACTATTAGTGTAGATCACTCTTTTTGAAGGAATATTGAAGCAGTTGTATTAAAGCTAGTAAAAACAATACAAGTAGAGATTGATGTTACTCACCCATACCAACAACCATGGGCAGATCTCTTCAGCTCAGCCTCGAGGAGTAACCTTGAGGGGCATCCCCACTCAAGGGAGGAATCTCCACACACGGAGAAGGGTCTTGTTTGAGCTATTTTACCCCCTCTCTAGGCAGAGCATCCAGCTACAGCCAGAAATTGTTTGCATTCTCTTGACTCTGGAAGGATTTACAGTGTATCTATGAAGCTGCTATGGAAAAGGGATGCCTGCAAATCTTTTGTGGCGGAGAATTTATCTTACTGGAACTGCAGTTATCAGGGTCTACGTAATGTGAATTTCACAAGCATATATTGTTTCCTCAATCCTACAGCAGAACTATGTTTTAATATTCCTAATTTAACACTTTACAAAACATAAATCTCCCAATTTTGTCTGCTCCTTCTTTTCTCTCTGTCAAGTGTGGGATCAGGCAAAGCTGAGCCTCTATAACTGGCTTTGGTATGAAACAACCACATTTAGTCCTTATGTGGAAGAAACTTCTTATGAGAACTCACTTTTAGTACAACAGTCTGGATCTTTGGCTTTGAGCTCCCTAACGCATGTCCTGCATAGCCTCACTCTCAATGCCAGGTAAGACACTGTTACACTTACAGTAGCACTTGCTAAGGACCCAGTCCTTACAATCTGTGTTTTCTGATATGAGTGTTCGAGGTGAAGATGGTAGGACCATTGGTTCCAACTGATTGGTTACTTTAAATGAATGGCATTTGGGTAGCAAACCTTGTCTAGTGATGAGATTCACAGCCAGGTCTTTGTGCATAAGACAAAATTAGTTAATATTTTCTAATGGTGGGAATTTTGGGTTGTTTTTTAATTATTACTATTTTGATTTTCTCCTTTCGTTCTTTCTCTTAGGGGGATATTCAGACTGCTTGCTCAGCATCAGCTGGAGAAAAAGGACAATCCATCTTACCCAGGTAACTACCCACTTTTTCTCATCTGTTTGGCGTGTTGCTGTTCACAGCAGCCCAGGGTTTTGGTATGCAGGTTACACCTCCAGCAACAGAAAGTGTTGAACAGTTGGCTCAGTGAGGCTCAGTGTCATTTTAGTGGCACTGTGTCTGACTTGGACAGGAAGTCAGTAGACTGGCTGGTTCTGAAGGACAACCTCTTACATGCTTAGACATGACTGAGACCATTCCTGGGGGGCTGTGGGGTAAAAAAAATTTAAAATGAAGACTGAATTTGCATAACTTGCACTTAAATGTCCTATCTGAATGACTTCTGATGTACCCCTGCTTTCTAGGATACATATGGAATATTCTGTCACTGTAATAGGTGTTGCAGTGGATATGAATAACATTTTAATGGTAAAGAAAGCAAGATAGAGGGGTTAGAAACTAAGAGAGATTAATAGCACTTTAAATGCACTTCCTAAAACCGTTAAAATTCCATTAGGCAACAGGGTGACTGGAATGTTAATTCAGCTGTTTTCCATTAATTACTGAAGTATTACCTTGGCTGTATACTTGCATGTGATGATGTTACTGTAGCCACTGTGGTCTAAGCCAAAGCAAGACTTTCAGGTGGATGATATGTGGTGTTATACCTGGAAAAATCTGACAATCTTACTACTTCAGTTTCTTGTTCTTGCCTTTTTCTGTCTCCAGGGCTGTCTTTCCAAGACTTTTACCAGCAGTGTCGGGAGGCTTTCCTTGTGAACAGTGACCTGACACTCAGGGCACAGCTGACAGAATTCAGGGACCACAAGCTCATCCGGACCAAGCGGGTGAGTCCAGGGAAGAATTCTGGATATTCAGCCACTTTAAATAAAAAAGATACTTACTTGCTGCTAAGTGAGGCGGTATTGTTTTAAGCACCTAGGAACTAGGAAGGGGCTGAAATTCTGTAATTGCAGCTCTTTCCATGCCTCCAATTTGTCAATACCCTTTACATGGATAGAGGGCTGTAGAAACACAGTGTGCTTTGGTTATTCAGCAGCCTACCTGTCTTCTTCTTGAAGACTGTGAGAAGTAGCGGACTGTGGAGCCTGCCAGTCTGCTTCCAATAGTATTACCTGTATTTCCATAAGGAAGGAATGCAGACTTGTCATAATAATGAGGCAGTATAGCAGTACAAGATATGGGAACACTGTGTTGAGGAGCTTTGTAGTGTCAGACAAGCATAACCCAGCAGAAGATTTCTCACTCAGTGACTTTTGTCAGTATTTGTGCATTTCCAGTGTTGCTCCAGTGAAATATTCCAGGTTTTCAGTAATGTAGTCATTCAGAATGCTGTCCAGCTGTCATCCAGACTACATATAAATGCTAGCATTGCAGTGCTGTTTAGTGGCTTGCCTGGCACTGTACACTGGTGTTAACAATGTCTGTGCATGTCTGTTCTTAGGGAGCCGATGGTGTGGAATACTTATTAATTCCTGTCGATGACAGTACCTTGACCGACTTCTTAGAGAAAGAGGATGAAGATGTGTAATGTCTCCGTGTCCTCAATGTCTACAGCAATTGCTCTCAATGGCTGCTGGAGAGGGGCCTATGCTCAGGTCTCTTTCTCCAACCTCACAGCTGCTGCACTGATAAATAATAATTCTGATGAATCTTGCTCATTGTTTAACTACTTCAGGTAGTTTGAAATGATGACTTCTGTAAGCAAGGCCTCTCTTGTGCTCTAGTTGGATTTGTCTGCTTTGTCTCTTAGCTCAGACAACGCCTTCTTCCTATATGTGCAGCCAACCTTACAGCCAGAAAAAAAAAATTCGGTGAGATTGTGCCTTCTGCCCTCTACCTCAGCAGACATGAAGGTTTTATTGGAGCAATTTACTTGGGAAGTGTAAATCACAAGATAGTCAAGAGCTTTAGTTTGTGCTAGTGGTGCAACTTTTCTCTGAGTGCTATCCAGTACTCCTTTACCATTTAGACAAAACTAGCTTCCAGTGTAGGAACACAAGATCTGTAATGCTGCAAGACCTGCCTTGACTGCATGAGGAAAAGAAGATACTGGTGGGTTTGGGATGCTGTGGCTAACGTAGTAAATTCTGGCAATAAAATTGAAGGATTTGCCCCAAACCCACATCCTTTTATAAGATTTAGATAATCAAAATTATTATGGACTCAAGTCATTGTCTGCTACTTTCCAAGGTGCAGTCCAGGAATATGAAGAGGCTATGAAGCTTTTTTGTTTATTTTTTTAAAGCTTGATTGTATATTTATATTGTTTACATCAGGAGTGTCCATTGATCCTGGAGGAGGCCTTAAATGCCACTTAGAAGCTCTCCCTTTTTTTAAGCCCTTGGGAGACTGCCGAAGTTTGACATCTTTTCTTCAATTCTTTTTTTCTCAGTTATGTGGGAGGAAGCTCTATAGTTCCATCATCTATAGTCTGCCAGCCAGACTTCAGGGACTCTGTATGTCTAATATTTGGTAGCTGTGTTACAGCTCAGTGTTTTAATAGTTCAAATCAATCAAATAAAGTACTTTATTAATTTTCATTAGCTTGTCCTGTCTTCCACAATCTTTTTATGTTATAGGAAGGTAAAGATCCTTGTGGCACTCGTGCAAAAGCCTCATTTTCATTATGATGTCAAATATCTGCACAGATTTCAAACTAGTTAGTAGAAATATTTAATATTGTTTGTTATATCAAAATCAAGAATTGTTTGCCTGCCTTTTAATAGCACTATATAGCTTTTGAAGAGAACCAAAACATTCCATGGAGCAACAGTTACCTCATCTGCCCCTCACTGACAGAAGCAAGAGAGATTTATGGCCTGACTTTTGTGTTAGAAACCCAGAGCATCTACTTACCCCCACTAGCAACTTGATTCTTCATATAGGTCCTGTACTTGGGAAAGAAGAAATTACTTCTCAATTCTCAGCATATTGCAGTGCCTTCATGGTATTGGTAAGAATGATGACCTTTATATAGCCTAGGTAGCTTCAGATAATGCCAGTCATGTCCTTCCACTTACATTTAAGTGGAACAAAGCATGCAATTATTAGATAGAGACATTGCTTGATGAGCCACTTTTATTAACTTAAAAGGATAGTGCTAAGATCTTTACAAGTTTCTAATGAAGTGTTTACCATCCAGAGATGGTAGGGTATGCTCCTGTGAGATTTTTTTTTCTTAAAAAAAAAAAAATAAGTCACAGCAGAAAAAACTAACTTGGAAAATAAAACTTATTATCAGTGGTGAAAATACTACTTGTTCAGTTTTAGTAATCGTGTAATTAAAAGCCCCAGTTACAGAAACTGTTTTTAAAAGAAAATAACAAAGGCACATGAATATACAGCTTTGTTAAGGAATTGAGTTCTAACCTTTCAAAGCTTTTTTTAATTGAGAGTCCCTCTATTAAAAAGCCTTAAAGCTGCATAAGTGGTAATCGTGCAGTTGAATACTAGTACCAACAACTTGCTTTGTGTTCTCTATTTGCATCTGAGTGGTGCTTTAGTAAAACTGTTAATGCAAACAGCTGATCTCTATCCTTTCATTAACTATTTCTGAATTTATGAGGTAAAATATCAGCGACTTGCACTGACATGATTTGACATAACTGCAGTAGGGTAGAACTGATGCATAAGTTTAAATCCAGAGATAAGTCAGGTTTTATATATTTTACCCAAACCAATCATTGAGTATCATGGTTATCAAATGTACCTAATAACATTAAGCAGTAACAGTAAATTTATTTAAGTGCAGTCCAGTAATTGAATAAATGAGCCTTTGGTATTCCAAAACAAACATTTATTTTTCTGACATGACAAAATATACCCCAAACTTTGAGGTATATAATACCTCAAATAGATACATATTTGTATATACCTCATATAATACAATCATTCTGTACTGGACCAACTGAAAGCCCCTTCATTAAGCTCTGCAATTGGGTATGTCTGTGAAAGATACCACGATTGACTGAATTTTCTCTCTCCAATTTTTTTCCCCCCTATGCCACCTGGAGAGGATCTCTGTCTTTCTCAGACACAATGATGTTGATTTGGTTCTGTAGGTGGATCGCGAGCGCGTCACGCAGCTCTGACAGGAAGCCTCGCTCAGTGTTACTGTGCTCGCACAGAATAACACTTATCCCATTGGCAACTGCATCCAGCACATCATGGTGGGACATCTCTCCTGCCATTTTGAGAAAGAAATGTCATGTAGATCACTCATGATACAGTTCAGGTAAGCAGGTCTCTGCAATGTATGGAGAATCTTAGCTAAAAGCTATAGTGATGTAATGGAATGTAGGCTGTAAGTGGAAATGCACCACCACTTGCATGGTGTAGAAAGTGGAGTAGGAATGTGGAACACTCCTGCTCCAGGGTCCTTTGAAAGACTTTCAGCTGGTATCTCTGCATACAGCTGAGACAAAACAACAGAAATTCCTTGCTATCTTTCAATAGTCATAAACTCTGCCAGTTTGGGCAGAAAATAAAAATGCTCAGCGTGGTCTGCAAGAGGATGGAGGAAAGCAGTTGGGAAGCCTGAGGGTCACCTCTGCAGGGCTACACATTAAGGGGGAGAAGCGGCAGCGATTCCTACAGAATGCAAGGCAGCCTTCACATTATTGAGCCACAGGGAATAGCTGTCCCACTGCTGGAAAAGAGAATAATGGACTACGTGTCCCTTTGGTCAGACATGCTATGGAGTTTCTTTGGAAGGTTCTGTAGACTATATTATATTCTGTTTTCCATTAGGGAATTCTATAGGGAACGGAGAAAATATATGTTGCCAAAGGAGAAACACACTGAAAGTTGCAACTCACTGCCATCAACACTAATTTTGTGTTGAAATAAATGTCGTAAAGCAATGTTTTAATTCAAATATCTTTCACTGTGCCATACTGCCGTTTGATCCACGTTATATCTACTTTAATCTTAGTCTGTCATTCCAATGACTAACTGATTAATTCTCAATTATAAATAACAGGTAATTCTTTCTGGCCAAATCTTTCAACAGCCAGTCAACCCTCTTGTTTTCTGCTGAGGTTTGTTTGTTTGTTTTTTTGTCTAATGACTATTTTTATAAAGATAATGAGACAGCAATCTAACCTGTGAGATAGAGGTCAGCTTCCGTTCCCTTCAGGACACTGCTCCCAGAACCAGCACACAGAGCAGCTTTCTTGACTGGTGATTCTGCAGGATACAAGGTGCCACAGTTAAACTCCTTCCCCTTTGTTGAGCCCTGTTACTAACTGTTTCAGTTAACTACTACCTTGATTTTAGGGTCAATGTAGATTTGTTGGAGGAAGAGACACATCTGTCAGTCTGAAAGAGTCGTGGGCCTGTAGCATCTCTGACAATACAGAAAAATCCTCTGTGATAGGTAGATTTTTTTCAAGGGGCGGGAAACTTTGCAGAAAACTCCAGCAGAGAGGCTGGCTGATGGCTACCTTTCTCCTAGTGAGGTGTCAGGTTTCCAAACCCTTTAATAGGCTGCTACTCTTCCAGGACCCTTGTGTTCCACCATCATTGGTTTCCCAACTAATGATGCCACTAAGGCAGCATTTTGCCTCCGAGATAAACTGGTTCCTAATGTAACAGCTCTCAGAAGGCCAATCTTAATGCAAGCAGAAAGCTGCTCCATGCAAATAAAAATTTGTCCATTTTGCTGTGATTTGTAATTCCAAGCTACTATATATGTGACAGTGACATGAATTTTAATTCTTCATATACATTACATTCACAAAGGAGGGAACACAACACAGAGAGTTTTCAAAACCTGTTACGGTTTTAGAGTATGTTGACTTGTTGATTTAAGTGGAGTCACACCACTTCAATGCCACACCATAAAGAGAGGCTTTGAAGTAGTTCGGGGATTTTTTAGTGTAATTGTCAGCTTCTGATAAGACTTCTGCCTCCTAAGTTACAAAGAGTTCTCAACAAATTTGCTCTCACAAATTCTAGTAGCTGTGCTCCTTGGAGATTAGGATAGGTAGCTGGGATAAGAGGATGTTTACTCCACATCTTACTAATGAACCCAGTATTGAGCTAGTTCACCTTCTTTGCCTTATCCTTCATCAAAACATGGTTATGTGTTCATAAGGATACCATAAAGTGTCTTACTCTTTAAGTGCTCTGAAATTTAACATTCAGTCACAAAAGGGAACATACAATCAAACAGTACACCTTCGTGCCTGATATCCTGAGCAGGGAAAAAAAAAATCTTAGTCATTATATAAATGACAAAAAAGGCTACTTTCATTCAACTTGTGCTGTCCCTTCTTCACCACATCAACCAGCATAATAGAGAATCCCATTAAAAATACAGATGAGATACTTTTCATATGACTCTAAACTCTAAGATGCTGTTTGTTAAGAGTGCTTCATAGTACTGAGAAGTAAACCTGTTAAAGACAGTTTCCCACTGTCATGCACACACTCATGCTCCCTATGTTCCCGCAATGCCAGTCCTAGCAGGCAACCCGAGGCACCGGCCCATTTACCGAGTGTCCTGCCCGCTCCCACAGCTACGCGGACGTGGGGTAGCTGCAGGTGGCCTTTGATACGCTCGATTATGTCTGATAAGGAGACCGGCTCGCTCAGGGTGCACAGACGTCCCATTCCAGTATGGGGAAGAAGAGGCTGGAAAAAAATTAAAATTACTGTGAGAAAGCTAACTCCAGATGCTTGCATTGCTTTCTACACAGTAGAAGGATGAGTATATTGGGCATGCAGGAACATCTCTGAACTTTACAAAAAAAATGTGCGTGATGTTCTCAAATGTAACATACGAACTACACCAGCTATTGGAACTGATTTAAGAATTAGTACAGACCACATAGATAGTTTTATTGCTTTGGAAAGTATGTGTGGCTTCAAATCCCCACGTGCCAGTATTTCAGAGCACTGGAGTGGCATTGGAAAGCTGTGATGCCACTCGCTACTGCATTTCAGTGTTTGGGGTACTCAGCTCACACAAGTAATTCATTCACAGGAAGTAGTATGTGATTTTGTTACCTTTTGTAGCAAGAGAATCTCGGTCTTGTGATGAAGAAGGCTGTTCTGGGACAATAATTCCACCACCTCCAGCAGTGCTTTCTGAGAGCAGTTCAAACTGACTCGTGTTTGCTCCTCACCTTCAACCCTGAGGAAAGACATGCTTGGTGCTTCTTAAATAACTAGATAAAATGTTGGCATTGTAATTATTACTATTCTATCCCAGTGGCTGTTATACCACTGAGAAAAGAAAAAAAGGTAGCATTTTAATAGCCTAGACTTGTCCACTGTCTTGGAAGAAACAAATATGGACATTTAACTCAACTGTCATCATCAAATTTCCTGTTAATACTCTAACACCTCTAATCTATGTGATGCTAGACTTGAGTTGCTATTACCATTTAGCATGACATAGATTGATCAGAAAGGGACTATTATTCCTTAATATTCTCGTTCCTGAAAAATACGGCAGCAATGCACAGAGGAACAAAACGATTAGAACAGTAAAATACAATTACAGCAACTTATGGTTTCAAACAACAGAAAGAACACAACGTTAGAGAGTGGAGCAGATACCTGGCTGGGAGAGTAGTGAGACAAGAGATCTCTGGGATGTCTTTGATTTTGGACAGCACTGCATCCAGACGCTCAGCATCTGCACAGAATTCTACCCGGTGAGTGCCCTCAGCTGGAGAGCTTGGTGCAGTTGATGGATGCAATGGGACAGAAGTACAGGCACCTGAGAAAACAGTACAGGATTGCTGGTTTATAAAGCAGAGTAAGTATCCTAATACTGATTTAGCACATATCTTAAAGAGATGTGGCACAAAGATGCAAATTTTGCAGTCAAATCCTTTTTCCCTGACAGAACTGAGGACTTTTTCATTCTCCCGTCTCCATTAGGCACAGTCTGTTTTAAGTCCAAAGAAGCTGATGGATATATATTATTTGCCATTATTAATGTTATCAATTTTGTCCTAAGTATTGTACAAAACCAGAAAGAGTTTCTGGTTTGTATGAGAGACTGGAAAAGACACATCTGTGAGCCACAATACAGGATAAAAATCTAAAATAATTTCACATAGCTTAAATCCTTTGCAAACATTGAGATCTTGTATTTCATAAATTAAAGGTGGTGATTTAAAGTCAGTGATGTCAGCGTTGCAACCACGGTGGACAATAAATATGCTCCACCAGTTCCGGATGCATCCAATAGTAGTCATGCATCTGAAAATATCCTCTCGTGTTTGTATCTGGTATACATCACCAAGATAAATTTCCTAAAATGTGTTTAAGGTTACAGTACTATAAAAATATTGGGAAAAATAAAAAACAGTCTTCACACCTGTAAAAGCTGTAAGAAAGGAAAAGAAGGAAAGATCGCACCTAAAATAGCATACATCTTTAATAATTTGTTCTTAACAGAATCTCACCGAGTCCCTTTGTTAGCCAGTTATTAACTCCATGAGGTATGGCATCGTACGCCGTATGTGGAGAATAAATCCCGATTCTGTTCTCCAGGGCTCGGACCACCAGCCGTTCTTTCCAGGTTTTCCACGTTACTCGCTTGAGTGGTGTGAATATAGGAGGGTGGTAAGAAAGAACGAGGTCTGCTTTCTTCTGCACCGCTTCTTCCATCACCTCCTCAGTGAGGTCGTTAGTGAGGAAAAGGGTGTTCACAGTGTGGGGAGGACTTGGTTCCACCAGCAATCCCACATTGTCCCAACTTTCAGCCAGAGCGGGGGATGCGAAGTCATTCAGGGCAGACACGAGCTCCCGGAGGTTCATGAGGGCGCGTACGGGCAGGCAGCCCAAGGCACGGACGCGGTGGACGGGCGGACGGAGCAGCGGCGGGACAGGCAGCCGCATGCGGGGACCTGTGCGGGATAAACAGGCCGCAGTGAGCCTCGGCAACCCACCGGCCCAAACAGCAGCCACGGGCGGTGGGGCTGCAGAAGCTGCCCGCCTACCCCAGGCACCACCCTGCACCGGGCGCCCTCCCAGCCCCGGGGCTCCCGCGGTCCCGCCCCGTTTACACCGCCCCGCGCTGCCCTGCACCAAACGCGCGGAGCTCAAACTTCATCCCGTTCCCGTAGCAAATCCGACCCGCAGAGCCCGGCCGCACAAGCGTTCGCTCCTCGGCGGCGGGGAGCGACCGGGACTGGCGGCCTCGGGGCACGGCTGGGCCGGCACCGCGCTCACCTCCTGCCGGAGCAGAGCCGGCGCTGCGGGGCGGGACCTGCACTCGGCCCCGCCGCTTCCGTCGCGCTCAGCGGGGCCGGGGGCGGCCCCTCCGCAGGCCGGCAGTGAGCAGAGGCCCTCGGGAGAAGAGCCGCTTCCCCGGCGGCGGGCGCTGGGTCTGCATTAGCCCCGGCAGGTTAAAGCATCCTCCGGGCGCGGCGGGCGGAGCTCACCCGTCCTGTGCGCGGCATTTCGGTGGCGGTACCGCGGGCAGGGAGGGAGCAGTGGCCGTGAGTGAGGGGGAGCCGGGGACAGGTGGATTGAGCTGGGGACACGGGGTTGGCGCTTCACCGGGGAGGGCGGGTGTATAGAGGAGAAATTAGCGCGTAAATCTGTTGACTTCTACGCAGCCGCGGTTTTATTACCGTCATGCTAAACGCTTTTATTCGAAAGTATTATAAAGATTAAAAAAGTGCGATTCTGTGCTTGCATGCAGGTACCTGTCTATTGCAGCCACTTAGAGCCGTCACGTGTTGGCTCCAAATCACACTTCTGTTAGGTGTGGCTTTTACCTGTGAATTTCTGACATATACTATTCTGCCAACTGCCATAATATTTGGAAAAACTGCTTGCTTAGTATACATTTTCATCCTAGGAAAGGGTGTTTTTCGCCCTCTTCCCCTTTCTCTAAGTGGTCTTTTTCTATTTATTTTTCATTCTTTATATGCTGTGTAGTTGTTTAATGCGAAAATTTACCACAGAGTCACTGGAATGGCACTGTAGAACCATGTGGTATAAAAGCACGTAACCAACAAATATTTTAGAATCAAAAAGAAATGGGGTTCACAGAAAAAAAACCCCAACAAATTTCATATGTTATCTTTGCAGAAAAGTGCTGTATAGAAGGCTACCCCAGCTTTTTGAGAAGCAGACATGGTAAGAATGAAAGCACTTTTTATATATTTTCATTCTTTCTGAAATGTTCATCTCTTGGAAAGCAGATATCTACTCTGCATCTCGAAGGATTACATATCTTTCTCTGATACTGTGAGGAATTTGTCATGAAAAGTTTAGGGTTTTCATTTCAAACTCATAAAAAGATACTCTGAAAAGGAAAAGAGGTCTATTTACATCAGTCTAAAATGGAATTATGCTTTCACTTCTGAGGTCCCGGATTTTAATGCTACTTTGGCATATATGTGATAATCTAGTTTGGTTTCTTTTGGCTCAGAGGCATTAGTCTAGTTGCAAGAACATGCCTCTGCTTCAGCATATGTAAACCTCTGCACTCACAGGCTTTTAAAAGTTTAGCAAATCAAGAAATAGAGATAAGACTATATATGTCTTAAATGGTACAAACACCTTTTATAGCATCTTCATTGACGTTGTGGGCAGCTGTCTCCTTTACTTGTATACTTTAGGAGCAGTATGCCACTATCAACATGATGCTGATTTTTATTAGTTTTCCTGTACAGTTATCCCCACAGTAATTGTTTTTGTGTAGTTTAGCACTTTCCATAGCAGCACTGTGATATATTTGGCCTGTAGAGATATATTTGCTTAGGTCAGTGGGTAACTGATTTTAAATTTTATGAAGGTAATTTATAAATTCTTAAGAAAAGTAAGTTAATTTGTAGATTTGTTTGTCTGTGAAGGCAGATTATAAATGCTGCCATTCAGAACTAGTCTTAAAAGGCTGCAGGCATCAGCTGCTCCTCTGGTTGTAAAGCAGTGAGGTGTGTGCACCATGCTGTCATCCAAAATAAATACAACCTTGACTCTTCAGCTTCCCATTCAAGTGACTGAGTAAGTCCTGTTTGCAAATGAATAATGCATTTCTGGAGTGTAACAGTGTAAAACAGCTACTGCATTACCATGGCAAACTTGATTTGTCCTGAAACTAAATGAAACCGAGTGCTTTCTGGTGATTTTACTGGAAATGTGGATCGTTTGTGCCAGTAGCCTTGCTTACGGCCACACATTGAAACAATGGTTATATGCAGTGCAAACTTGCTTATGTTCTTGGTGGGACTGGGAAATAAAGCAAAGTCTGGTAGTATTTCACTGCTGATTTAATTATTATTTCCTGTCTTTTGCTCAGGCTGTCACACTGCATACTGATGTGGGAGATATTAAAATTGAACTATTCTGTGAGCGTACTCCAAAGACCTGTGAAGTAAGTCAAGTTCCAGGAGTAGGAGTGCCTAGTGGTGAAACAAAGCAGTAGAAATAGTGAAGACTGTGGAGGAGGTGAAGTGGCTTTTGCAATTCACCTTTTCATGTAATGGAAAACCAACATTTGAAGCTGGTGCAGAGTCTGTTCCACTCGTGGAACTTGTGCACTGTATCATACTGCCTAGAGTTTGATGCCTGTTTCTCACTTGATAAGGTTTAGTTAAGGGATGCTTCTCTTGAAGTTCCAGCATCTCCCAAAATGTCCTTTGCCTTTAAGGGGAAGTATTGCACCTAGCGTAGGATTCGTAAATTTCCATGGGTTTACTCATACCCTCACAGACTGGATTTTAGTTCAAAAGAGTGAGATTCACTCACTCCCAGTTTGTCAGGGGCCCTAGTTTTGACTTTTTGCAATAAACTTAAATTGAAATAAATTTCATTTATTTTAATGAAAAAGCTGAGGCGTGAAGTTATCGATTACAAAATTACATGTGCAAAATAAAATTGTTGAATGGGAAGAGAGCATGTCTTAGGCTTCTTGTTTGCTCCTCAAGTCAGACAACCTTGCACTGAAAGCTTTTTATTCTTTGTGTGTGACACTGTCAAAGGAGTTTATTAGCTGTGATTTGTTTATGACTATTCTGTGGCAATACTCTGTGGAATTCACATGGTCACAAAGCAAAGCAGAGGTTAAAGCACTGGTCTTGCCAATGCTGTCGTTTTAGTAAGATAATACTATTTTTCAGTTGTTTGTTAATATGGTTTGTTTGATTTTTGTAGAATTTCCTGGCTCTTTGTGCTAGTAACTACTACAATGGATGCGTATTTCACCGAAATATAAAGGGCTTCATGGTTCAGACAGGGGATCCATTAGGTAAATTCTTCTGTCTGGGTCTTTCTATAGAAAAAATGTACATAAAAATAAAATGTAAGGAAATAAAAAGGAATTATAGGTATTAAAACCAAAATGTAAGTAAAGTAAAAATATAAGAATTATTGCATTGGTGATAAGAGGTTTTTATGATCAGATTAGTTTTCTGTGGTGGGCTTACAGAAGTGCAGGTGTTACCCTGGTTTTAAGTAATCATGCATTCTACAAACTTGAGTTTTTCCAGCTGTTTCTACTAAATAGGATGGTTCTGTTGACTTAAGAAGAGCCAGTTGCTACTGTGCTTTGTGTGGTTTCTGCCTGAAAGGCTGCCTCTAAAGCATTTGGGGAAAGTGTCCCAGACAGTGTCAACTGTTTGGGAGAAAAGCTGGTTCAGTTGTGTCTGTTCCTACTCATGCTGAATTTAATTTGAGGAGATGTCAGTGTTTTGTTCTGCTGCTTAGTAGGTTCCTTTTATAGTTACGTCTCTGTGCAGTGTCAAGAACCTGCCTCAAACTAATCGCAGACTATCTAGGGTCCTTGTTGTAAAATGTTGTAACAGAACATAATTTCTGGATTTTTCAGTCTGAAAATCCAGTAATCTCTGCTGTGGTGCTTCTTTGTCAGGCACTGGGAAAGGAGGTAACAGCATCTGGGGCAAGAAGTTTGAAGATGAATTCAGTGAATATCTAAAGGTATTTCTGTGCTCTCAATATGCACTTATGTTTTCATCTGGATTTTCTCTACAGGTTGGAGAACAATAGCTTATTATTAAAATAGGAACAGGCATTTCTGTGCTTGGCAAATCAAGTTTGAGGGTTTTCATCACTGAAAGCAGAAATAAAAAGAATTTCTGACAGTGTTTTTCATGCGCTGAAGGCAAAGAAGTAATTTTACACTGTAAGAGCCATTTTGAGGAGCTAATTACTGACTGTGGTAGAATATATTAGCAACCAAGATTTGTTCTTAATAATGGTATTGAGGAAGAGTTCTAAGTCACAGAGCACTTTGCACAGGTTGGTCCTGGTTTCACAGATGTGTATTCATGCTGAGGTTTTTCCCCTTGTTCAGCACAGTGTCCGTGGGGTAGTTTCCATGGCAAACAATGGTCCCAACACCAACGGATCACAGTTCTTCATCACTTACGGCAAACAGCCGCACCTGGACATGAAGTACACGGTGTTTGGAAAGTAAGTGGTCCAACTGCACACCTCTGTCAGAGTGTGTGAGGGATCTGAGTATTTTGGGGCACATGCAAATGCTTGTACTTTTTCTCACAGTCTGTCATGGATGCTTAATATTTCGTTTCAAAATACATTATTTGCCACATAAAATGTTTTGGTTTTCTTATTTTGTGTAATTTGCTTGCAAAGTCCTTGCCCTGTGATACTTAAAACTGTAAAGTGTTTTGAGATACCTCAGTTGTGAAATTTAAATCATTATTAGAAGGCAATTTCCAGCACTTCTGTTTTTCTTGCAGAGTTATTGATGGCTTGGAGACCCTGGATGAGCTGGAGAAGCTGCCCGTGAATGAGAAAACCTACCGACCTCTGAATGACGTTCGCATTAAAGACATTACAATTCATGCCAACCCTTTTGCTCTGTAGCCACAGAATGCCTCAGCACGTTCTTCAGAGACTGGTCAGATAATTCCCAGATTATGGGGTTTAAAGATCAAAAAGGGTTTACTTCAGCTGGATCTTATCTTTGCTCACTGAATGCAGAATTTTCAGGAGTTGTGACATCGTTTGGGAGTTGTCACAGAGAAGTCTTGTGCTTCAGAAGCCAGGTTTCCAAGAATATTTTCCAGGATTTTGATTTTTAAACATTGTTTTTTATACTTGTAAAATAAAAAAACCATTTTTTTTCCATAATCTTTGGGTTTTGCCTTATCTTTCTGAGTGATGCTATGTTAAAACAGTGTCCTTTGCTGTAATTTCATGCTACCGGTTTTATCAAACTTTCTCATGTAAATTGTAATCTTTCTTGCTCAGTTTTCTCAAAAGAGTAAAGTAAGATATGCAGTTTTTTTCCCTAGGTGAGAGCAGTGTCATAAATAGAGGAAACCTTTCCTTCCCAGAAGATTAAAGAATGTACTTGTGTTGTACTGCTGTGTTGGAACGATAACCTTTTCAGCCTCCCCAAAAGGTAGGTGAGAGCAATTTCTTCTGCTTCTAGCACAACACTAAATGGTATGAAAGAGTATTTCTGTCCTTACATAGCCGTTGATTGAAACTAAGTAACATGGATTTACTGTAACTTGTTTTTCAGCACTTTTTTGCACAAAGACTAGGGGGTTAACATGACAAAGAGCACTGTCAAAAAGGCTGTGGTCCCATGATGTTGAACAGATAAGAGAACCATTCTGGACTTCTTCCCCCAGTCCTCTTTCCAGTGAGCATCCCTTAGCAAAGCCCATTCTTATATATAAGCTTTGTAATCCTTGGGAGGCCCAAGGTCCAGCTGACTTGCAGTCTGCTTCAGACCATTATTTCCCATTTTGAGATTTGGCCTCTTAAAATAATGAGTACTCATTTGCAAGAGAAAGGCAAAGGTATGCCAGGTACAGATTACTGAGGCATTAATGAGCAGAGTTAATCAATACCTGCTGGCTGGGACAACATTTTTATATTCTTCCTGGAATGTTGCTTAAAGCTCCCAGCTCTTGTTCCACTCTTAATATATTTTAGTGTAATACTTTAGTCAGGCAAAGGATTTTATTGTTTGAGCTCTGTGCTCTGTCTCTTCCCTATAACCAGCAGCAGTAGCCAGTAGACAGAAGCGTGCAATGGCACATTTGACTGACACTACTGCCATGCAGGAGGAAGGACATACTGGGAAATTTCCTGTAGTGCAAAGGAACTGTAAATAATTAATAATTTAAAATTGCACTGAACTGGAAACAATTTCAGGTCTTTTTTTTTTTCCTCCACAAAAAGAAGGTTGTTCCATAGAATATGTGAAATACGGGGACACCAAGTATTTTGCTCTCTGGAGGACACATTAAATTTAGATACTTTTTTTTTTTTTCCCCTAGTCTAATGCTGTGTATTGAAAGGAGAGTGGTCCTATTGGGACAAAATTACAAACTTTTGAAAATTGTATTATGTCTGTTTTCCTGGACTTGGTCTAAGCTGAAGAGCAGTGGGCAAGAAGAAAATAATGGTGCATGGTCTTTGAACTGTGGCAAACTTGTACATACTTAAGGTAAGCTGATTCAAGAGAACCACTGCCCATGTCCAGGGCAGTACAGAGACGATGAACAGCCTCGTCACCAGGGTAAGAAATGACCATTTCACAATTCGGAGTCCGAATTGTGAAATTCGGTCACAATTCCCGCACCCCCGCCA
>VZRV01007335.1:400534-419626 GCA_013398115.1 Falcunculus frontatus | reverse complement strand
ATTGCAGGGAATGCACAACACCCTGTTCCAGGCCTTGGAGTGCAAGGGCTTTGCACTGGTTGTTCCTGGATTTCTGGGATCCCCACGGCTCCCCAGGAGGCTTTGCCTGCCCTCCATGGCGATGTGGTAACATGGGAAGATCTCAGCCAGATTTTAAGGCACTCCACAAATCAGGAAATTTTTAAATGAAACATTTATGAGTAATTTTATTCTTTTAAAATACAATATCCAGATTGTCAAGTTTCCAGATCTGCTGTGAAAACCATATCAGTGTGTCAGTAAAAGATATTAGTCTAATGACATATTAATGTGGCATCAGTGGGAGACACCCAATTACAATGTTTCATACAGCTTGCTTCATCTCTTGCTGTGTATGGCTAATGAACAAAGACAGGAACTTTTGGAGAAAGGGAGGAGATGATGATAATTTTTTGAATCTGGCCCTCAGCAATTGTGGTCATCTGTGAAATTACTTTTTCTGTAAGCAGAAAATTCTCCCTCTGGATATTTAACGGAAGAGCAATGGAAAATGGAAAATGCTTCCATAGTGAATCAGGATAGTGGTATTTAAAATGAAATTAATAAAGGATCAATGATATATAAAGGCCCAACTTCATTCCAGAAAGCATGAATACTTTATTGACTGTTAGATTTTTAAAAGAATCCTGGTTGTACTTTGCACATCATTCACAAAACCTTTTGCTCTGTAATTTGGATGAACGCTATCCAGAAATTGGAGAATAAATCTGAATGGTTTAAGGGTGTATAATGCAGGCAGATACTTTCTCCTCCAAGGTACATGCTCAGAACTACTCAGGTTAGCTGCCAATCCACTGTCAACCCACCTCAGGTCTCAACAGATAAAAGTCTGGAGCAGAACAAAACCGTTTTGGTGAGAACCTTCTCCAGTCTCCTGTTTGCTCCACTAAAAGAAGGCTGAGAGCAGCCAAGAGCTGGCACTGCCACTGAGACAGGCAACAGAAGTTACCACTTTCTGATTTTTTTCCTGATTCAAGGAGGGGAAAAAATTATTCTCCAATATTTCTTTTTTATATTAAGCATATCAGCAAACCCTGGAGCTACACAGAAAATCTGCCCATCCTGTCACAGGTACTTTCATAGTGTGCAATTAGTACTTAATAGGACACTTTTTCAGACACTGGTGGAAGAGGGATTCGATTTTATGTTAGCAGCTTTAGCATCCGATGGACTTCTTTGCTAGTGGGATATTTGCTAACAGAGGAAAAACATCAGCCTCTAAAAGGAAATGAGCTGGTGAGGAGTCATGCATGAATTAACAGAACATATATTGATCTTCACCCCGTTCCAGGAGCAGGAATGAATCAAGGCAGAATGCACAGCACTCTTGCTGCTCTCAGTGACTCAGGCTCCCTTCCTGCCACAGCCACTTTCACCATTTTCAGTTCCTGTTGGCTGCAGCGGGAGCCAGTGGAGGCTGGAACTGAAGCAGCATTTTGTTGGCATTTGGGCAGGAATCCAGCAAAACAAGAGCTTTTTTCCATTGCCATATGTGTCTATTTTCTCTCCTCAACAGACCGTCCATCCCATTAGTCAAACGGTGTAAACAATTTTCTTGACAACAAAAAACGTATCGCACATCAATCAAAAAGAAAGTCTAATGTGCCAACCCCTACCTCAGCTGAATGTGCCTTTTGCTCAACTTTATTTCAGCTGCTGTAACTCTGGAAAAAGTACATAAACATCCACACAACCTGACCAATGGAGAGACCTCTGCTACTGCAGGTCCAGGAAGTTTCACCTGGACAAGAATAATCCCACACAAGCAGGAGGGATGCTCCTCTGGCACTGCAGAGCTGCTCTGCAGTCACACACTCATCATGGCACAGCACTTCTACAGAAGCCATTTTTAAAAGTCTACAAATTAAACTTACAGTGTAATTACTGAAGAGAACGAGGACACAAAGGGAGGGAGGAAGGAATCTTTCTAAATGCCTGTAAACTCCTCAGGGGGCTAATCTTCAGAGAAGGGAGGCATCAGAAATCAAATTTGATGAATAATTTTCTCAGTCCAGACAGCACTGAAATATCATCCGACACAGATATCCACTTTATAGCCAGCCCCCACTTCTGTTTAATGGTTAGATAATCATGGATCATAAGTTTAGTTTTAATAACAGCCACAGCAGACACTTTATTAGCAGATTTTGCAGGCTACAGGGTTGTCATTTGTCATTATGGCAATTTTCTGGTTTAAATACTGCATCAATTTGTTTCTTTTTTTTTTTTCTTCTGAATTAACAAAGTTAGATCTCTCTTCATTCTGACTCTCTAGTACTGTTAGTAGCTACTTTGCCTATTTGAGAGCTTTCTGGCCTGAGAAAATCTAACACCTACAGCTACTAACTCACAGGGTTTCTAAGAAAGACCAGGAGCAGTCTCCTGTTTGGAGCAAATGAAGAATTGCTCAGATTTATTCAATCTTCTTATGCCTTCTGTAAATCAAAGCAAATTCTCTGACAAATGTCCTGATTGATAAGCAGAGTGTGTGTTGAAGAAAACCACCTCTCCTGCCCAGTGTTCAGTACACACACTGCACCTTAGCTCTGGAAATAAAGAGGAGACACAGCCCTGGAATGCCCCTGACACTCGGATGCCTTCCAGAGCGAGCATCAGCTGCAAGACACACGGTGCCCTGGGCCTGTCTCTCATCCCCCTGGATTTACTGTCCAGGTGGAGTTCCAAGAGACAGAGAGCCTCTCTTGACCCCAGGCATCAGAGCCAGGAGTGCTGCAGCGTGGATGTGCTGGCACCCCCCACACAGCACAGAACTTTGCTTAAACCAAAACTGTGCTGATGCCTTAGGTTTTAACTTTTATATTTTTAAATCCTGTACTGCTTAGAGTGTAACTCTGAAGTTCCTTGGAGCCTGTAATTCCTGCTCTCTCGTACTGGGTAGACATAACAAAGCCTCTCCAGGCTTTGCCTTCAAGGACAGCCAGGCTGTTTTTAGGCCCAAAATGTGTAAACTAAAGATTCTAAGGGGGGCAAGCTGAGGGGAGTTACATCGTTAAACTGGGGCTTTAATTGGAGAATTAACCCTGATATGCAAATGATCCAAACCTATAAAAGTGTGAAGAACTCGTGACCTGGGGTCCATCTTGGGGTCCAATTTTTGGAAGCAGCCTCTGGCTCCCCCAGGGTGTACCTTGAAGGCCCTTCAAATAAATACCTGTCTTTATTCCCTTACTCTTGTCTAGTCTCTGTTTCTAGGTGGCTGCAGGAGGCATCAGTGCAGTTTGATCAAAAGCCATCGTGGCCAGCAAAGGCACGGCAGTGAGGAGATCAGTGATGTTTGAGATACGAAATAAGGCTTTAAATAAAATTTCACCTGGTCCAGTGGAAGGTGTCCCTGCCCGTGGCAGGGAGGCTGGAATTAGATGATCTTGAAGGTCCCTTCCAACCCAAACCCTGCCAGGGTTCTGTGATAAATCACTGAGCTGCTTTGTGGCTCTGTTTTGGGCATGGCAGTGTGGTGCTGTTTGTAGAGCATTTCAAATGACTGGTGTTTATGTTTATTACCGTGGTGTCAGCAGCTGCAGGGCATTATTTTAGTGGGGAAATTAGAAAGCTACTACAAATACTTCAAAAATAATCACCTCTTTTCTTTTGAAATTTCTCCTCAAACTCAGTGTCAGTTCTGTACTGTAGCATTACATTTCTCCATCTGAAGCTGTCTGAGAGCACAGGGAAGAGGTTAAATTTAACTAGAATTTTAATCAGATTAACATTCATGTGTTTTCCAGCTGTTTGTTCCCATTAGAAGAAAAGCACTGTGGGTGGATGCTGTCTCAGGAAGGGAGTGAAGTAGTCATGAAATCAAGAAAAAATGCATGCTCTGAGTATTTGAAAAGAAATCATCTTCATTTACAATGCATTTTTGCAAACTATTCAGGACCTTCAGATCAGAATTTGCTTGTGGTTGCATTTGTGCAAGTGGAAACTATATATTTGAACATTACAAGCTAACTTAGAAGTGTCATAAACACTTGATCACTAAATACAGGTAACATCCTTAAAGTTTTAAAATTCTATTGTAGCTGGACGTTAGGGTCTGGTTGATATTACAACCTTTAGCACTTTTGCCAGCAACATACTTTATTCTCAACCCCCGGACAAGACATGAAAGTTTGGTTTTGTTCTCTGTCTGGCCATAGAGAAGCCAATAGTACTGAGTTAATTTTTCCCACTACTCCTCCTGTTGCTTTACCCTAAGTTTACAGACACTGAAATTGCTGTAGTGCAAAGACATGAAAACTAAGCCAACTAACTGCAAAGTTATCTGTTCCACAGTTCTTGCTCAAATTAAATGGAAATTCTAATATGTGCTGATCTGGGCCCTGAAGCAGAGATTGAAAACAATCCCTTAACTGAGTAAATGTATATGTGTTTTACACTAATCCCTTACTTTGGGCAAAAAAAAAAAGCGTAACTCCAGCAATTTGTTTGCTCAGAAAATAACACAGATGTGTTCACAGTGGCTGATTTGAATACTCCTGTTCTGGCTGCCTGCAGCATCCCCAGTGCTGGAGAACAGCACAGCCACAGGAGGGTTTCTCTCCAGCACCCAAAGTTCCAGCCAGGCCATGGGGAGGGGAAATGAAGCCCTGGCAGGGGGTTGCTGATCTCACAGATCCTGCCAGGCCATCGAGCTGCCAAAGGGGGCACAGAGCCCTGGGTTCTGTCAGGGAACAGAGTCTGAGAGCTCAGCCACTGGCTGCCAGTGCAGCTTCAGAGCTGCAGCTCTGCTGCAGTTTCCTCCTTGAGGTTGAATGGCAGCTACTTAAAAAAAAAAAGGTAAACTATTTTTTGATAGAAAGAAACTTTAAATATGAAAGCTTGAAAACTCTCACCAGATTTGGAATCCAGATGAGGAGACTTCTAATACCCTTAGCCAGGCATTTTAGAACAAAACAGGGTAGCAAATTTGTCTCGTAAAGTTTCTGTCTTCAGAAGCCTTCCAAAAAGAGGCTTCAATTCTAGATTATCCCTGCTGAAAGAAGGTGCCTGTAATTGCTTCTTCACATTTTATATCTGCACATTGGAAGCACCAGGTGCCTTTTCCAAACCAATTTTTCAGGATTAAAATGACAGTAGCTGCAAATTTATTCAATAAACAAACTACCTCCTTTTTTTTTGGAGCAGTTAGAATAAAACCATCAGTATACTTGCTTAAATGTAGCTCATTTCTAACACACACAGGAGTCAAGAGCAGCAGCAACTACATTAATCATTTGATTTCTTGGAAGATCTCCTGCTTTGGAATGCACTTCCTTTGGCATTCTCGGGGTGTACTGCACTTTTCTGTGCCTCTAAAGTGGGTAGTGCAGAGATGACAAAACACAGTTCTAATTTCTATAGAGAACAACCTTCATAATGATTCCCACTCTCATATAGCACTTCCTGCAAGAAAAATTCAGAATGGCTTTGGGATCTTTCCCCTTCACACTGGATGAATACATCAGCCCTGCAGTTATGCTGATGGTCAAATGGCAGCTGACAGGATGAAGGTAGGTACAAATTAAGGAGTTCAAATCTCCAATCCATAAATCAGAGAACACTCTGTCCTGTCCTGCTGAGGGACATATATCTGGTTTATCTCTTTATCTACGTTCTCAGAACTGTTCAGCAGCTGGGGATGTAGCTCTTGGCACCTGCCTGCATCAGAAGCTGGGATGTTTACAGCATGCAGAGACTGAGGTGATCATCATGGAGTGCACCGAACACAATTTGAAATTAAATAAAAGGCTTCTTTCTAAACTCGACAGAATTAGGATGTGAACTGGGTGCACAAAGCTCAGGGACAAAAATTGCTTCTGATTTAACTTCACCGAAGTTAGAAGGGGTAAAAGCAGTGATGTGTTGGCCATATTCTTATCCTTAGGGTCTCCTTAAGGTCAGTGCAGACATCTCTTCACTGCATTGCTTCATGACACTAATTTTAGCTGCTTTCCTGTTTTAGTTCAGTTGGTCCCAGTTACAAGGACAGTGCCAGTGATCTGAACACTTGGCAGCTGCTCTGCTCAAGCCAGCCCTGCAGTCTGACCACCAATTTAAAACACATCTTTATTGTAACACAAGATGCTGATACTTGTTTACTAACTTATTATCCCAGCAGTTAGTAAACAAGATGTCACATGAATAATTAATAGTTCCCAAAAATCTCATAATTATAATCTACTGGTACTTCTCAGTGCACTCCTCTGACTGCTGATCCAAGCATCTGCAGGTCAAATAGTTGTCAGAAATTAGCTAATTATATCCTTTCCCATGAGGACAAAAATCTTTAAATTTAATTAAAAGACCTTAACTCCAGTCCTGTACATTAAGGTCTATTTCCCACTGGATTTTCTTGTGTGTGACTCAGAGATAGGCTTAACATTCATATTAGCAGTGACTCTCATCTGTGGTCAGCTCTTTGCCCAGCATTGGTCAAGAGATAATTTGGTCAAAAAAGTCTCTTTGTCATCAACTCATCTTGCTACTTCACTTTAACAACAAATAATAAAATAAAATTTAAAAAGCACGAATAAACCATCTGAATGTTAAAGCTCATTTTTGCCAGTATGTCTCATCCTTCAAGTAGCAAGCAAAAGATTCACTCGCAACATTTGGTCTGATGTATAAATCAACATAGTTGCAAAGGTCCCCAAAAAATTATGAAAGGAGTGAAAATGTTAAGCAAGAGACACAACTAGAGTTGATTTGGCCATGTAGAGGAGGTTGAACTAAATAGATTATGAAACCAAAATACTCCTCCTTCTTCTTCATAGGTTTTCAAAGGAAGGAATAAATAAATTACCTCGGCATTTCCACCAAGCTCGAGAATCCTATAAATCTATATATTTTTTGATTTGGTGTAAGCATGCATTAATTATTAAAAGTATGTTTAGCACTATTGATTCTTTGCTGAGAAGACAGATTTATTACAAAAATCTGGATATTCGCAGAAAAGAATTTAAGATGGCTTTGTTATATCCACATTTACTATAATATCTGGATTAGGAAATCTAAAAAGGAATAATTTTCCTGCAGTTCACTCTAATGACTCTAAATTGGTTATACTATTGTTACTGAGCAGAAATTCACCCAGGATTCTTAGCTATCAAATTTCTCATTTTTAGGGCTGTTAGACTGCCATAAGTTCTTTTACATTGTTCAAAACTGACAGCAAGCATTATATAATTGATAACAATAACACAAATGCAATTTAGCCCTATCAACTGTTTTGCTCTTCAGATCTCTACCAACTCAGATTAAAGCAGATACTTTTGATGCAGAGATAATAAAATGTTTCTCTTCAAACCTCTTTGTGGACAGGGAGACCTTCATAACAACTCTCTTTTATAAGGAATTTTGCGATTTAAAAACAAAAACAAATCCTAAAACTTGGTTTAAGAAACAAGATTTTTAAAAAAATCTCGAAGAAAGAAAGACAGAAAGCAAACAGTCCTGGGAAATGTTCATAGGAAATTCTGCTTCCTAACCAGATGCATTTAAAAGGAATCAATGGAAATATAAACCAAGTCCTCCTCCTCACTAAGGACAGCAGATTCTACAGCCAGGATGATCCATTCTGAATTTTAAAAAAATAGCTGAATCTTGATGCCACTATCTGAACCACTCACTGCTCACCTGAGCTGAGTGCAGCAGGATTTCTGCAAGGTGCTGAGTCACAGAAAGGGCTCAGCACAGAGAACAACCTCAGTCCTGGCTGCTCCAAAGCACTCTGCTCTCAGGCAGGTTAAGAGGTCATTTTTCTGCTGCCTTCTGCTTTTGGAGATCAGTGAAAAAACTTTTTTGATACAAGAAAAGAGGACAAAGATCTCAGTCAAACAAGCACTGAAGGACTGGGTCTGCTGACATTCTTTCAGGTGACAGGAAGAATTCAACTGTGGATAGTCCAGCAGTGCTCCTCAAACTTCTGCTACTGAGCTGCTTTGTAGAGAAAGATGAGGGATATCAATTTTTTATCACAGGGCCTTCACCTTAAAGACAAAATGACACAGCATAGTGGAAAAGTTCAGAAGCACGGTGGGAAGAATGCTAAAAGAATAAGAGCAACCACAGTCAAAAGAGATTTTCTCCAGGTAGAGGCAATACAGTGTGATTAATAATGGAGAGGGAGAAGGAGGCTCCCCACCTTCTCTAACTCACAGGATCACTTTGATCTGAGTCACTCCTGGTATAATGCTGAACACTGGGGATAAAGTCAGACCATAAATCTTAATATCCTGGCCTGTTATGATGATGGCTAATTTATTCTAGATTGAAGACAAGGGGTTATAAAAACAAATTTATGGCCACTGTATTTATTATAAGTAATTTTCCCCACAGTGAAAGCATAGTGATTTGGAAAAAAAATTACCTTTCTAGAAGCACCTTATGTAACAGCACATTGCTGCATTAAAGTGCCTGGCTGCATCCAACATTTAGGCAATAAAGAGAGCAGAGATCTTGCACTCAGGAAAGGAGTGATTTCATCAGTCACAGCAAATCCGGATGACTCAACACCCCAGAAGGTCTTTTCTTTCTTTTAAACATCCATTTTGCCCACATACAGATAAGATTGGATATTTCTGATGTAAAAGCAAGACTGACATCCACAACTGCTTGCTTATATTCAAATGGATAAAATAACATTTGTTTCTTCTGTAAGTGTGTGCCTGCACCAAACCAGCCTGGCACAGGAGCACTGATTTCCCTGCTGAGCCCCTCTGCTCTCAGGTCCTGAATAATCCCTATATTCAAATAAATGGTGATTACTGCTGAGTCTGACTGGCATCAGTGCTGGCTCTGCCTCTGACAAGGGAGAAAAGTGAGCATCTCTCAGTGCTCAGGGGAGCTGGGGAGGAGAAAGTTACAGAATTTTTGTGCACTGCTTTAGTTTCCAATAACCCTGATTCTGTTTTCTCCCTTCTGCTGCCCAAAAGCAGATTCCTCAAGATATGGGTGCTTTCTAATGAAGAAGACGTGGACTAAAAAAACCTGAGAAAAGTTTTTAAAATGATCTTCAGACTGGAAGCTCTTTCCTTCCAACAGGCAGGATTGTGCTGTAGCTCATCTCTCTGTCGGAATCTATTGAAATGCTGATATACTGAGAAAATACACTGATATTTCTTATAATTTATACATAAATTACTATATGTAAAAAAGTTAAAGTGTGGATTGGCTTGTAGTATTTTCTCCCCGTAATCTGTAGCTTTTTTGTTCTAAAATGGCAAGTTTGTAGGATGTAAATGGAATTTCAATCTAGTCTTTGCAGACACTGTCAAAGAGGTAACTCCCTGTAATTACTCCCTCAGTCACTCCCCACGAATAAAGCACTCCAGGCAATGCTAAAAGTCCATTTGATCCCTGGAAGTACTATAAATTCTAAACCAAGATTGTATTAGGCTGCCAGATTTATAACTAATTTCCCAATAATTCCATTTCCTACTAATTTTCAAACTGTGCTTACATGAAGAAAATCAAAAGTATTGGGGTTTTATTAGAAGCAGAAAAGTAATGTTGCACTTTAGGAATTTTATTAAACTATTAAAACATTAAATTATGTCAGTCTCCCAGCTCTACATTTTTGCAGTGGAGAGAACAGGGTTAAGGGCTTTCAAGAGAGGTGACAACACAAAAAAAATAGTAGATGTGGTGATCACTGGCACAAAGTAACACCTGAACCCAGAGCCCTGATGTTCCTCCTGCCAGCAGGGCCTGGGTCAGACCTCATCACAATCTGAGTGATAAAAACCAACCCCATGGAAATCATACACCAAACACATGCCAAGACACACATTTCCAGGACTCTGAAGAGTTCATCAGAAAATAAGTTCCCAGGTGTCCCAAGAAAATAATTTGAACCAATTAATTCCATGATAAATCTTCAATAAACAATAAAGATTGCTCCTGATTGCCTTTAATAAATAAATAATCAACTGTTACAGCACAGATTTTTGGTTTGAGTTTCATCTCATAGAAATGACTTCCACTCCAAACATCGTGCCCCAGCGTTTCCAGCTTCTTTCCTTGCCTTGAACCCAGTGCCAACACACGTTCAGGAAGGAAATAAACACCAAACTGAACTTCGAGAAATTAAAAAGAACAAATAGATCCCAGCCAGTTTTCCTCTTATTACTGTAATATGCTTTTTAATCAAATATAAAAAAGACTATTGGCTATGCTTAAAGGTTATTAAATATCAAAATGTTAGTAAAAAGTTCATAAGAATTTAAAAATAGGAAAAATCCACATTGCAGGTGGAAATCTTACTCTAGTCTAGGTAAGAGAGAAATATTTGCTGTGCATACAGATTTGTGAGTCAGGAGCTGGACTGCAAGACAGTTCTATTCTCCACCTAGTTTGATGCCAATTAATTTCCAGCTCCATTTTGCTGTTAATTAGTGCTGTTCAGAGTCCAAGTTTTCCAAGGCACAGATTGCCAGTAACCAAGTGATCATGTAAATGAGGCTCTGTTAAAAATGCTGCTAGTTAGGTTGGAACAAAAATAACAGCAGTTTGCAACTTCATGGTTTTAAGAAAACCTTAGTGGATGAAAAAATGAAATCATCTGGTCTTTAAATGGCAGGACACTGCCAGTTTTCTACCTATAGTAACTGAGAATCTGTTTTCACTACAGACAAGCTTATCAGAAACTATATTTTTTGCAGGGAGTCAATGATGCAAACAATTAATTCATCTCTTCCCAAGGCAGGTCTTTGACTTTCTATAAAGAGAAAATCTGTAGTTTCATGTTTCTTACCAAGCTGCTTTGTGAATGAAAAAAATAAAATTGAGAACTGCAATTCCAAATAAATATCTTTCTATTTGGAAACAAAGCCAACAAACAAAGCACTATCCTCAAAAGTACTGCATTATAATGAAAAAATAAACTTTTTTTTTCTGTCAAAGAGCAGTGGGTTTATCTACAGACCTTTGTGTTAGGAGACAGCCCTGGTTATTCTGTGCAATCTCAGGGTGAGCACTGGCCACTGACCATGAGTGACAGCTCTCTCTCAGCACAGATAAAGTTTGACTTCCATGCTGTGAGAGAGAAGTGTAAAGTTTGGTACCTCTCTGAAACTTACATCCTTCAAGTGTGTCCATTTGTACCTGGATTTTTTTTCCCTGTCTTTACCAAATAAAATGCCTCATGATAAGACATAAGAAAGTTGGGACCAACTATCCCCTCTTTATTAATTTGATGTCAGGATGAGTCTTTTGCCATTGGGCTTCCTTACAATTTCCTTTAAATTCAGAAGGGGAAGGGTGAATGCTGATCATATGGACTGCAGAGGAGGCTGTACTGAATATTCAAAATATCTCATTTATTTACCTCATCTGCTCTTTATTTAATTGTTAGCCAAGATGACACGGCTTTTAAAGTCAATATGTTAAAGAGCAATTTCAGGTACTGCTCCTCTCACATGATGTCCTGACATTTTAAAAAGCTTTTTCTCTTCACTATTGCCATATTAAAAAGCTAACTGAATGAATTCCAGCAAGGGGCACTTGTTCAAACAAATGGGAGAGAATTCAAATGTTAGATATTGTAGAGTGTCTCTGAGGAGGGTCAAAGGCATGAAAAAAGTTGCAAAACTTGACAAATATTTTTCCACTGGATGATGCTTAGTTGAGACATCTTCCACAAGGGTGTCTGTAACAAGCATAACATTGAAGTCAACATTTCCTTTTTTTGTGTGTGTTCATTAAAAGCGTTCATGGCTTTAAAACATTTTTGTTGTTTGACCTCTAGACAAGAGGGTTCAGGGGAAGATCCCTTGTCTACTCTAAGGCAATAGCTTCATTTTTCTAGTTAGAAAGCGAAAAGAGAAATTACTGTGAACTTACGTGTCAGAAGTCACCATTTTGTCACCAAAAGGAAAATAAAAGAGAGCAAAAAAGATGCCCAGCACCTGAAAATGTATAAACCCCATTTTCCCTCCAAGGAGACAAGGGGAGTTCTAAATACTCATTTTCCAAGGGCAATATAAAATCTTGATTTACACAAGTCCAATCCAAGACACTGAACGAGGATTTTAAAATTCTCCTCAGCAAAGCTATTGCAGGAGACCATGACAAAGCAAACTGATTCATAAGGAGATCAAATATCAGCCCTGTTTTTACAGACTCTCAAAGTTCATGTAAGATAGGAACAAATCAGCTGAATTTCAATGCAAGGACTTTTTGTGATTTCCCCATATCCAGGCTCTCAGAAGCCCGTGGGACTGGTTCTCTCGGAGCCATTCATCTACTTTTGCTTTACATCTGTCTTAATGGAAGAAAGCATCTAACGCCAAGACTTTTATAAATAGCAGCACTTAAATCCAAGATAAGCACAATTCATAGCGCTCTACTCAATGGGAATATTCCTCTAAGGCTTTGTAACCTGTGTGTAAAACTGCATTTCAGGCTGAAATCTGGCAGGTGTGGATTCCACAAAAATGGGAATCTGTGGTTCTCTAAGAGGACAATTAGATGAAACAAGTAGTGGGTGTCTGCTTACCCAGACAGAATCACCAGCTCTGCAAGTTAACGTTTTTTTGCTAAGTGATTTCTGTCTAGCAAGTACAATATCCATTAATAGAAATTGAGTTCATATTCTTGTGGAAGGCAATAGCCCCAGGCACACTATTAATGAACAGAAGAACAGGGGGCTCTAGACTTGGACTAAGTAGCATTTCCACCCATGAAACAGTGGAATTACTGAAATAAAAAGGTTTCAGAAGTAAATTGTCGATATCTGAATACGGCTTGCTAAAATGAAACCATGAGGTAAACTAGAGAAGGGGCACAGTTGCTCAAAATTACTGCTGATTAAAACCCCAGCATGCCATTCAGATACTGTGAACAACTGAATTTACTGTGCTGAAGACTATAAAAGTCTTGGGAATAAGAAAACAAAGAGTTCAGATCGTATTCCCAGGTGTTTCTCTTTCTCTTTGGTGCAGCTGGAATAGTGCAAAGGGATGTAACAGAGCACAGCAACCAGCCCACCTCCTGTCTGCTGAAGCTTTTGCACCATTGCATGGAATAGTTCTTCAGTAACCTTATTGATTCAACATGTAAAAACATGACCTTCATTTCCACCACGAGGTATATTGACTTTTTCATATTATTTTATGGTTTTATTTCTTTATGCCTTAGAAGAGGTAATAGACTAACACACACACAGTAGATGCATCTGAGAGATGTTAAACTTCCTACAAACTGTCACAAAAGCAGAAAACCTGCATGTTAATATTAAAAACCTGAGCGACAGAGTTATGCATGTAAATAACATTTTAGCAGAGAAGTGAAAGCATCATTCTCAATTTCATACTCCTTTTTTTTCATTGCACAGACAATACTGAAGAAAAGGAGATTTGGAAGTGTTTATTTTATTTCTATTTCTAAGTTTCTCCCCAAACCTCATTTTCCTACATACCATTGTGGATGACACTGGAATAACAAGGTACCAACAATTATAATCTCTTCATTCTGCAGCTCTGGCATGGTTGGAGTCCAGTCCTTCTACTTCCAAAGAGTCCCACTGTAGGGAATACAGCTATTTAGGACTGTAAGTGCTATTAAGTTGCATCAGCCAAAGATAGGATTGGATCTTTAGGCCTTAATTTAATGATTGAATTTCTATTCAGGGGGTTTTTAAGAACAGAACTCCTTTGGTAAGTGCTCTCCACAGTGTGAGACACCATGCAGTGTTGATACTAGCACCTAATTGAAGAATACCTTCTTCTCCAGCGTCCATCATTTAATGCACCATGAAACTTTACTGTCTCTTCCCAGAAAGGAAAATAGAAAGGAAAATCTGCTTCCCATGGTCTGTCACCACTAAAGTTGGAGTGTTGAGTGGAAGGAGCAGGGAATGGCACTTGGAGCCTCTTAGGAACCCTCCTGTTTGCTCGCTTGAGCTGCAGCAGTGACGTGTGAGCATCGCTGATCCCCCAGCACATCCCACCCACGACTGAGCACAGCCCAGAGCACCTGAACCCCCCCCAGTGAGCCGTGTGCCCCATCCCACCCACCCCAAACCCCAAAGCAGCACCCCAAAGGCAAAGCCTGCCAGCTGCTGTGTGTGTGACTGCCTCTGTGCCAGGGCTCTGTCCTGGCTGCTCCTGAATCCGAAGGAGACAGGAGCAGGAGCTGCCTGCTGAGCTCTGACACAAGGCTCCCCTCCTCTTGGCATCCTCCATTTCTGAAGGTTAATAAACGAAACCCACTTATTATTTGGTCATAATTAGTCCTTAAAAGTGCTTTGCAAACACAGCTAATTGATTAAGTAGCCTGTGCAATAGCATCAAAACGCTGGTTTTAATTAACAACCTTAAACCCCACAGTTCATGCAGAGTAAAAGGAGCCTTTTTCATCAGCTAGGTGTACAGAAGAGGAGAGGAAGGAGAAAAAAAAAAAGTACAGAATATTTCTCAGCGAGCATTCTATGCTCATTATGTAGCCTTTTCCACCATCCTGTACAATTCCATACTAAAAAACCCCTCCTTTTTTTCCCCCTAAAGTAATTTATATTAACAAATCGACAGTCTCAGTCTGGATTCCAAATCTTAATCCCACAAGTCCACTGCTTGTATTTCATAGAGATTCAATGTCTCTAAGAGCTGCACCTGCAGGTGCCACCTGCCCTACCCAGGGCTCTGGCATCACCGAGCACCTGCAGGAGGATCCCACACTGGCACACATTTAAATCATCCTGGTTTCCAGCTCAGGTCATCCCTTTCTCTGTGTGCATTCAATCAACCCCAACAGCCCTTCCTGTTGTAGCCTCTCAAATGCCTGTGTTTGGGATTTCACAGTGGTACTATTTCACACCCAAAGGGGTGCAGATTTTACTGTGATCTTGTTATGTGTAAGCCTGTTACATGTTTAAAGTTCTGGGTGTGAAAGAAGATTTGTTAATTGTTCATCAGTGTGACTCCATCACAAAGCACAGCAGTGACCCCCTGACTCACGCTCAGGAGCTTAGAGCTTGTCACCAGCAGGGCTCAGACAGTGTCTCAGTCTCCCAACACTGGGGAGGAGAAGAGAGAAAATCCCGGGTTGCATTTGCATTTTTCAGTCTGCACTCTACATCCCACAGCAGAACGTTTTGACTTTTCAGTCCAACTCTATGAAATTTGTATTCAAATGTGGATTTGTCTCCCTGTTGTAAAAGCAAAGTACAGAGGTTGGTAATGACATCGAGCATCTTCCAGTGCAGAAATGGAAGGGAGAGAAAGGATACAGAAAAGGGACAGAAAGGATGAACAGCACAAGGATGGCCTTAGGCTAACCCTGACCTCCCTGATGCACACAGGTTGTGTATTTGCCTGTCCAGTTGGCAGAAATCACAGCAACCTTGAGGCTCTGGTACCCACTGAGACCCCTCTGCCCCCTCTACCTGTAACAGTTGTACTTGGTGCAGGTGAGCCCAGCAGGAGGCATTGGATGTGGCCTGGGCAGACACAGGGAAACCCATAAAATCCACTGCATCTCAGGCAGAGCTTCCCATTAAAACCTGCCTTGGGTACTGAGACTGCCCCACACCATGCAAATGACACTGGAGACAGACACACGAGCTGGCACCTGCTGATGGAAACTTAAACATCAGTACCACTGATTTATTTTTATATTACAGTGCGGAGAGAACACATCAAAAAAACCAAATACAACTTTCTATTTTCACTGTTTGCACCAGTATTTGAAAGAACTCTAAAGTCATTAATGCAGCACGATTCCTTTTGAAGGCAATAGTGTTCTTTCCACTTTTTCTCGTGGGCAAAAGCTAAAATACTAACCTACAGTGTACACCTCCGGGGAATGAAATCCTGCACACGTTCCTCTGGAGATTTACAGTGTATACATGAAGAGTTACAAATGGTAAAAGAGAAAACGTGCCTATATTTTCTTATACATGTTCAAATCTTTCCTTTAGAGATGTTTAAATCCTCATAAATTGCCCCTTGCATATGAAGCTTTCTTTTTAAATCTTAAGCAAATTCCACTGCTTTGCTATTGCATAATGAAATAGCCAATCATGCTGAGGAGGTGATGTTAAGCTTGCCTGAGCTTGCAGCAATGGTTGAGAACATTTCATAATTCAGAAATGCCATAAAATCCTTCATCACAAAAATTCAATTTTTTTATAATCCCCAGAAGTCTCTAGGATGTATCTAACATTAAACCCCCAAAACAAGAAACCAAAACCAGATTTGTTCACCTCCCATTCTAGACTCCACCTTTGTGTTGCTCTATAAAGCAAATATATTGGGTTTTTTCATTTCATTTGAAATCTATCCTGGTGTAAAATATACACACACACGCCATCTACAAAACTTATCCCTTTCTCTTCTGCAAATGGCCATTTAGTCCCAGTTTAGTCTAGGAAATAATTAATAGAAGATCAAGCTTCATTTTCTAGTTTGTTTAGCAAACAACCTTTCAAAAGACAGCATGCTATTTTTTAAACCACAAGAAACCAGGTAAGGATAGGTAATTCTGTGTAATATTCACTGTGAACAGCCAACAATGAAGTTCCTCAGTTGTGGGAGTTTATTTCAGAGGTGTTCACTTCACCTGGCTCACGACAGCATTTCCCATCACACACAGCTCTGTTCTGACAAGTGCTGCAAACACTTGTTGCAATTTTGCTGCTGTGAGAGCCCTGGCTCAGCTCCTGGGAACATGAGCTACTTAAAAGACCTGCAGCACCTGGGGACGTTATTTACTGGTGGACTGGGCACCTTAATGGCTGGACTCAATGACTTTAAAGGTATTTTCCAATCTAAAAAATGCCATGATTCTATGTCCTGGTCTATGCAATCATAGAGAACATGAAGGGAAGTAATGCCAATAAAGAGCATCAGCTCCAAAGATTTGAACACAGCAAAATATTTGATTGTAAACACGCAATTTTTTTCCTGTGTCCACAGAGAATAAGATTATTTTATAAACCAAAACTGAATGCAGTACTATTTATAGCAGTATAGAGTAATTACTGATATTTATATTGCATCTCTCAGCAAAGAGATTGTGCTCAACAACCATGGAATGCTATTTCCTAGACATTCCTCAGAGTTCAAAAATTTAGTATTTGGGGGTTTTTTTATAGTTTTCTGGGGAGGCGTTATCGTTAAAAAAACTTCCTTAGAAAAAAAATAAAAAAGAAAAATGCTTTTGCATTCTGAATACCTTCCACCCTGAGATAATATGAGCCAATAGCCCCTTGTCCAATTCCTCTCCAGTTCCAGTGTGCTGTGAGCTCAAGTGAAAACTGGCTGAATGACCAGGCTGGGATGCTTGTGAGCAGCTAAAGAAAGTTCACCTGGAAACAGGACCCCCAGAGATCAATATTGGCTGACAACTTCATTAGTGATGTGCAGAGCACACCCTCAGTGAGTCTGCCCCAGATCCTGGCTGCCTCTGCAAAAGCACAGAGGGAAGCCAAGGGAGGGGATCCTTTCTCTCTGCTTGGCACTGGTGAGGCCTCGTTTGAAGGATTGCACCCAGCACTGGGCTCTTCAGTGTGATTTTGCACAAAATTGCCTCTCAGTGATAACAGTCAGCATTATGAATTAATTTGACAGGACTTTTGTTTATCTCCAAAACCCTCCAAACATTACAGCAACACAATAGTTCTATAGGAGACCCTCAGGAATAGCCCTAGCTGTGTTCAAAGTGTGGCTGAACCCCAGTTCTTTCCAACACCTCCACCAGACAGATCAAAATAATATTTTGGTTCACTGGTTCTGCAATTTGAAGCTCCTACTTTTTCCTGCCTTGCTTTGTTTGTCCTCATTTTCCCCATTTAACTCTCTCTGCCATTCCCAAATTACGAGTCAAAGTCTAACTCCAGCAAAACATCTCCTTGCCCACTACTGCCACAGAACTTGCCTACAACTGAGGTGTTCCTTGCCCACAGAATGGGCCTTTGCCATCCCAGAGCCACCTGAGAAGGACGAAGGGCACGAGGGATGAGTGAGAAGCAGAACTGCTGCTGTTCTTGCCCTGTGCATTTACATTTTGTCAGCCACTGCTCTCCCATGTGTCACTCTCAGTGGTGACAGCACAGCAGCACCAGCAAAAAGATGACTGGCAAGAGGTGGCATGAGCCAGCTGCTGAGCCTGAATCCTGAACATGAAATGTCAGCCTCAGAGAGGCCATGAATAAACGATGTGCAGTCGTCACTCCCTCTTGGGAATCACCCAGTATTTTCAGATAACATAAGCACAGTGCCAAAGATGGGATTGTAGATTTTATGTTCACAGGAACCTTCTCAACTGCTTGACACTTCCTTTCTGAAGAAAGATGAATCCTCTGTCTGGAAAAGGAGAAGAAATGAAACCTGCTGTCTGAAAGGGGCATATCCTAGCAACTCACCCTCCTGGTGCTGGGCTACCTGGCTGAGTACAATAGCTCACTACAGCTTTCATCAGTGCTGGTGTAATGGTTAAGCAAAACGGACTTGGTATTTCTGGGGTTCAGTAATTGGATTTGGAGCCTTTAACCTCCAGGTCACAGGGTCAGATCCAACTCCAGTTCATAGAGTCTGAAAAATCATTAGTATCACAGACCTGTTCGTGGCATATCTGAAATGAGTGTGTGGCTTCAGCCCAGTTGCTGCTGAGAATGAGTCCCTTGTCGACCCTTTTAGCAGAAAAGCAGGGCATTAAATGAGTTAGGAACACAAGTTAGTCTTCTCTCCAGAAGGGTGGTCTCTCTGATCAGAGTTGAGACAATTTATCTGATGAGTTTTTATTGCTGCCTGCTCTGCAGTAGTCTTTACGAGTATAAAATTTCAAGCTTGAGGTCTACATATTTCAGAATCTTTAGGGTTCCTACATTTATTTTGGATAGAATAGAAAAAAGTAAATAAATAAAATCCACATCTGACCTTCCTTTAAAAATTTGTTCAGCTCAGATGTGTTTGATTCTAGTTTCCCTTTTCCCCTTTCCCTTTTCCTTGATTCTGGGGAAGGGAAAAAGGGGGAAAAGGGGGAAAAGGGGGAAAAAAAGGGGGAAAAAGAGGGGGGAAAAAAAGGGGGAAAAAAAGGGGGGAAAAGGGGAAAAAA
>VZRV01007335.1:360488-399177 GCA_013398115.1 Falcunculus frontatus | reverse complement strand
AAAGGGGGAAAGGGGGAAAGGGATTGTCCAGCTCTGACTGCAGCACACACAGCCAGCGCTTGCCAGGAGCCAAGGTGAGCGTGGGCAGAGATGAACCTGGCTCTCTCTTGGCAGTGACCGTCGCTTTAACCACAAAAATGTTTACAATAAACACTAAGCCCACAGAACTTGCTTTTTTTTAGCAGATTTTAGAGCCAGCCCTAGCTCCCAAAGAGTCATGGGTGTGCAAGCTTTTCAGAATGTGAGGTAAAGTCAAACCTTTACTCCTCAGCACTTTAATGAAAACAAAAAACCTCCCCCTCCCCAGATCAAATTCTTAAACTTTACCACACTTTTGTGGACATTTTGGCCTTTTGAAAAACAAAGTTTAAACAACATGGAGAGAAAGCCAGTGCAATTAAAATAAAATTAAAAACATAAACAGAGCTGCAAAGGAGAGGCTTCAAAAGACTTAGAAAGCACTAAAAATTATTTGCCCCATCTTTACAAACCATTCACCGAATCCCAAATGTAGACAAAACATTCACAGAATCCCAAATGTAGTCCACACGCGTTTTAATACTTGTTTAGTGTGGGGTTTTTTCATAATCAGTTTTGAGTTTATTTGTATTTGGTTTGTTTCTCATAAAGCATCTGTTCTCCTGTTTCTTTTTACATGACTGGCACTGTCCTAGTGTAAATGACTGGACTGACATTTATTGGATTGGGCTTCTCATGGAGCACCTGTGAGCAATATGTGCTGTGTGGGACTTTCTTATGGAGCCCTAGTAATTTTAATTGTTTTTGGCATGTTTTTCCTGCCATACACTGTAACTTGACCTTTGCAAATATTCATTTTGATGCTTATGAAATGAAGTAGACCAATATTCCAGAAGAATAAAGTCCTCTGTTCAGTCACAGAAAGAGATGCAAAAAATGTAGTGGCAGCACAGGGTTTTTTTTTTTCCAACAAGAAGTTCCTAGAACCCTTGGGAAAGAACAGGGTACACCTATAGAATAATGTAAATATCTGTAGAGCATAAATGGTGTTGGGGGAGAAAGTGATCCAAAAGAATGTAGGAATATAAAAAAGAAGTTGAAAAAGAAGTATCTTTCTCACTTATTGGGTAAACACAAGGTCTGATTATATTTTTTTCCTACCTAAGCACTGTTGCAAATACTACTAAAGAATACATTTAGTACTTCTATTTTCTAGCAATTTTTTTTTAGAGATCACAGTAATTTTTGCAAAGCCAATTGAATTGGGCTAGTTATGACTTTTTCTGAGGTAAAACTGAGGTAACTGACTTTTTCCCAGGACACAAACTGGGCTAGGAATAGGCAGGGATTTGAAGTCGAGGGTTCTTGAGTTCTATTCTAATGGAAAACAATTAGACAACGCTGCCTTATAACTGGATAAAGGTATGCAACAGCACTGCTCCAGAATTCATGGGGTTTCTTTAAGGAATTTCATGCACCACACCAGGTTTATTAACCCTATTAACACACCTTTCAGATTTTTCTCTACAGTGTGTCGCTCTAACAATGAGAATAGAGAAACATTTGAAAATCAGAGAGTAGGGCATTGTCAGTCAAAAACATTCCAGCTACTGGTTTTGATGATTTTACTTACCTATGACTTCAAATTATCTAAGATGGACAGATTTTTAGTTGCATGAAAATAATGATAACTCGAGGATATTACAGTATTTTTAATTCTTGTATTCTAGAACTGGTAATCAAGCTCTGGACTCCTTTTTAACGAGGAGAAGAGTAATGGAAGATGCTAATTAAAAGCCGTAAGCATCTCCTCAACTAGCAGTTTAACCAATAATGTATTATTTATTGCACACCCTCGTTGGTTGGCGCTCAAAGGGGTGCAGATCTGGTGGCTACAGTGACAACCTGATGCCACAGCTCCTGCTGACGGGCAGTGCTAATGAGCTTTGGCAGGGATCCCTCTGCTCCGAGCCCCAAGGCACCAGCCACGGGCCCGAGCTGGGATCTCACTGCTCAGCATTCCCAAAGGGCCGTGGTGTAAAGGAAAAGGGGCTCAGGCTGCAGAGTGCTTGTGGCACATGGAACCTCTGTGAGAAATCTCACAGGGCACCGCTCCTCAGAAGGCACAGGTTGTTTTATAGCCACAGAAATTCTGCTTTATAATGCCACAGATCTAAAGGTGCCTCGCACTGAAGGAGGAGCAGCCCCACGATGTTTAGCTCAGGAATATTCAAAGGCAGGTACTTGTTTCCACTCGCTTAGGAAGGGTTCTGGTCACAATGCAGTGTGTGTTGGACAGCTGAGTACATTAATAGCTAACAGCCCAGCAGCACCAAATAATCAGCACAAGGAAAGAAATATCATGAGCTGGCCCCACACCTGGTGCAAACCAACAGACAGAAGGCAGCTGAGTCACGCTGGATAATAAGCTTATGGAATATGATCCAAATAAATCTCTTGTAGTTTGCTGTAATTATTACATTTATATGTTTGACCCCATTTTGAATTCATAAAACAAATTGAAAAATACTAACGTCAGCTTTAAATCAGTAACAGTATTAGGCCCAGGATTATGACCTTTTCTTCCTATACAGCTACATTCTGTAAAATGAGATCTATTGGTTTCATTTCCCCAGCACAGCATCCAGAAAAGCCTTCAAGGAGAATTATTGCTTCTATTAAAACATGTACCATCTTCTAACTCTTCCCGTTTTCTCAGTTTAATATGAAACAATTGAGAGTTATATCAATACATTAGAAAAGAATTATCTTTATCAGCATCCTCAGAAGTCGTGATTAATGCAACAATCTCTTTCCTCTAACTGAAGATGCCACAGGAGGTACTAGTCCTTCTTGAGCAATTATGTAATTTAAGCTTTGTAGAGTACACATTTTCGCAAAATGGTCAATAACTCCTGGTTAAGTAAAAGCATTCCTTTCAATTAATACAAGTTTCTAAGTAAACTTATACAACAGAAACCACAACAGACTTGGATTTTAAAGGCACCTGCTTACAACAGGATATTATGAAAATCTGATTTTCTACACTAACATATTCTATTAAACCTCCCCTGGTGAACACTGTGGGACCAATTCCCCCCTTGCTAAAGCAGCTGCAGGATATCATCTGTACATTTGCACCCACAGAGATGCTGCTCCTGCAGCACAGCAACAGCTTCATCACTTTGGAAAGATGAGGAATTCAGGGCCTCAGAATAACAGGAACAACACAAAGCAGGACTCCAGAGATGCTGCCTGCAGCCTGTTAAAGTAGCCCACACAGCAGCTTCTCACCTGAAGGTCTCTCAAAGGGTGAGAGACCATTGATGCAGGAGTGCCCTCACTCCTTGCATCCCAGAATTCCTGTTCACTT
Source organism: Falcunculus frontatus (assembly GCA_013398115.1). Classification (NCBI taxonomy): domain Eukaryota; kingdom Metazoa; phylum Chordata; class Aves; order Passeriformes; genus Falcunculus; species Falcunculus frontatus. The sequence continues at coordinate 395,825 of VZRV01007335.1, read as the reverse complement.
AATGCTGGGCTCTTAAGGGTGCATTATTCCACAGGACAGCTTTCACAGACTGAAAGGAAACCTTGCAGCCTTCTAACAACACCCAAAGAAGTTTAGAGCCTGCTGACATCCAAACTTATCAAAAGTTTATAGGTAGACCTTGTGTGGCTCATTTTCAGTTTTGAAAACTGAGCCAAAATTGAGAAAATTCTTTCGTTTTTGCACTGAGCCTCTGTGAATTATGTGAATTATATCAGTGATGTATCATCTACACAGATATGTGTACAGAAAGAATGAGCATACTCATATGTGTGGGAATGGCAGTGTTAAAAAGAAAATAAATAACCCTACCCAACTGAACTTTCTTTGTATTTAGCAAGGGACATTTTCCTCTGATATGTGTGTGAGAGGTTGGATGGAAAGTCAGTGTTATTAGATTTTATGCTTTTCTAGAGACACTGTCATTGGAGCCTAATAACTTTGTTTCTCTTCTACTCTCTTCAGGGGAATAAATGGATATTTAAAGTTTGGTTGAATTAGAGTGCTGGGGGACTTGGTTATTTGGTATAAAAGTGATCCACTTCCACCCTCCCCCCTTCCCTCCTGACTCTTTTCTGTTCTGTAGGTTTTCCAATTAGGAACCCCAGTGACTGAAATCAAGCACCAAATTACCAGCCTGAGGCTAAACTATAGCAGCAGCAAAATTCCAATTTTAAAAATCTGATTGAAGAGTGTTGGGCTTTATCTATATGCCAATGTATGTGAAACAGGAAGGTTTTCTACTTTCCTTCCTTGGCCCTGTGAGCAGAGAATCCACTGAAAATACCAAAATGAGATCATCTAAGCTGATAAGAAAACTCACAAAAGAAGCTATGAGTCTCTATAACTGCAGCAGTATCTGTGAGTCACATTTCCTGTGATGAGCCAAAAAAGGTCCCAGTTCCAGAGTCCCTTTTGGTGTCCAAGCAGTGGCAATGTGTCTGTGCTGCTGGGAGTGCACACAGTGTCTGTGTGCAAGGACTGAGGGGATGCTGCACCCGAGGTCCTTCACATTAGAGGCCTCTACTTGGGTTTTTTAGCAGTCTCCTGTAGTTAAAGAGTCCCTGGCTTCCCATTTTCCCTTATGCAATCCCAGGTGGCATGTCCCCTTCCTTTGATCTCTCTCTGGATGAAGCTGTTGTACCTCACCTTGTTACATCGTGTTAACAGAGGGAAGTCAACTGCCTGGGACTAGAAACTGATTCAGAAATTCAAACAAACCCTTTGAAACACGCACATCATTGTGCAAATAAACATAGAATCTGAGAACAAGTGCTTGCAACACCCTTCTGAGCAGCCTGGCCCTGGCCCCTTCTGCCCAAATGGAGGAAAGAGCATCTCTGTCACTCTCTGCAGAAGCACTCGGCTCCCTGGCCCCACTGAGCACTCCAGCCCTGGCTGACACTCCACTGCATCCCTGGGGCATGGGAGGGACTGGAGACACCCATTCCATGCCAAGCAGCACGTCCTGCAGCAGCACAGTTCCCCTTGGCAAGGCAGTTTTGTGCTGTGGTGCTCTTTTGAGCTCAGTCTCTGTCTCCGAATGAACGCATCTGTCCCAGGGATCGGTGACCATCGTGGTGAGAGCTCACCAAGACTGCCTGGAGACAGGCGAGCTCTGAGACTTGGGCTGAAAAAGGAAAGCTTTTTGAAGAACTGGTTTGTTGTGTGATTTGAGGAGGATACTAGCAGCATAGGAGACAAATATTCAGCTTATTCTCTAAACGAGCTTCCATACTTCACCTTAGAAGAACTCTCATATCTCTTTTCATCAAGTGTGACATCAAACGCTATCATCTCACCTAGAGTTTATCCCAAGGACACTGCTGTCACCCTCAGAGTTACTTCTTTCTTTTTTATTGTTCAGGAGTTGTCAGCTCCCCTTTCCCACCACCACTCCTGCGTTTAAGTCTGTGCTGTCAGCCAGCTGAGTGGATATACCTGGGAAAATACAAGGTGCCAGCAGCGCAGTGCAGGCACCTCCTCTGTGCCTCACACGCTATGGACACACGTAATTCTGAGCACATAAACACCTCCTTTACTCCTCTTCTGCCAACGTGCTCATAAGCTTGTCATTTTACAGCTATGGATGGATTCAGTGACAGGCTAAGAACCATTCTTTTACACTGTTTACTGCAGCAGACAATGCCTCCAGCTGCTCCCTGAGTGTTGCTGAATCCTGTCCTGGTTATGGGGCTGGTTTCATAAAACTTTAGAACTTTATTTTAGTCCTTATCACCAGGCTGAATAGTGCATGAGGTTTACGTGCCAGTACAAAATATTTCTTGTTAGGGATGTATGAGCTCATTTGGGCTAAAGCTAAAAGCCTCTGTGAGTCTGTGATGTTGAAGATTTGATTTCTAAGTAAATATCCTTGGTTTGAGCTCCAGTTGGAAGAGAATGCTGGGAAAGAATCAGAGAAAGGGTAAATAACACAAGGAAAACAGGTTTTAAAACTGAGTTAGAGAGAAAAGACTTGAGGAAAAAACACTACACAGTTGTTTTCACACCATAAAAAAAAACTTTCTGAAAAGTTTTACAGGGAACTCAACTTGCTGAGCACCACTGTGGTCTTTAAAATAGGAAAGGCAGTGTCAAAAGCAGGGTTTGGGGTTGGTTGTTTTGTTGATTCTTTCCTCCAAACTGGAACACTTTGAAAAGATAGAAAGTTCCAGAAAGGGATAGAAATAGGGAAATGTCCTTAAAATTTTGTGACCAAGTGCTGAGAGAATGGCCCTTTACCCAATTGTCTTTTCAGATCTTTCTTGCTATCAGAGTGCTATTTATCAGAAGCTTTAACTGATCTTGAGACTTAAACACCTTTCTCACAAACAATTTGGAAACTCACACCATTTATGCAAGCTAACCCAAACTAGAGCTGACTGAACACCTTTGCAACAGTACACCGTGGAATATCTATGATTCATATTTAGCTCATCAATCAAGGAGTGATCAGTGACAGGAACACGACCTTCACCCCACCAGGTGAAGAACTTTGGAAAGGGAACGACTGTCACCTGCAGTCTTGAGTCTGACAAAATATTTCTCACACATCAATTGTAACTTCAGTCCCAGAGTCGGCCTTGCAATGACCTTCTCCCATGGCTCCTGCACAGGGAGATGTGCTGAGGCTCCCTGCCCATGGCCACTGCCATTACACACTCCAGTGCTTGCTTTAGCACGAGCCACTCACACCCCTGGTGCAGAAGACTGCAATTTCACATTTCACTGCAGAGGAGAGGGACAATGGCAGCCTGGACAGGGACTCAACAAGATCATAATGACAACCAAAGATGAGCTAGACAAGGAGCAACTGTGGAAAGCACATTACTATTCACAAGAGCCTTTTGCCTGCATTAATTTAGACATGTACAGCATCAGAAGGCTCCAGCACGATAAGGGTAGAATCAATGGAAACTACTTTTTCATTTAAAATTAAACTATTGTTGCTTTAAAAGGCAGATCTATTTTTAATCTTGTCCACTCAGTTCTATTAACAGACAACAGGATACAGAGCAGTTCCATATGGCTCAAAAATGTTCAATATCAGTTGGCAGATTGCAGAGTCATGGATCGAGTTATTGGGGAGGGCAGGGGGTTATTTCTCTTAGTCATAATGTAAATGTAAAGAAGACAATCCAGTAGCATTTGGGGATGGAAAGAAAAGGAGAAAAAACAAGAAGGAGTAATTAGGGTCACATCCACTGAGCACAGAGGTATTTCCAGAACAGCATCCAAGTGAGTCACAGGCAGCATGAGTGAAAAGAGGGGGGCAAGTGATAAAGTAGAACTCATGTGGCCTTTTTAAGCTTTTCTGGCAGAACAAGAAAAGTAATTACACACTGTCTCAGCAAACATCCGTGGCACCACCTGGTGTATTCTCAGAGAAATCCCAAGAAGGGATTTTTCATCTTAACCTTGATAAGTGCTGTGCTGGTACCAACTCTTTGCATTACACGCAATTTTGAGAAGGAATCAGCCTGGGAGCTCGGAGTGAAACACAGGCCCTCTGAGATATGCAAGTGCTGGAAGTCAGCTGGAGAGTGCCTGGGTAACAACAGCTCCGAACGAGAGGGAAAGGAAAAAGACTGCTAAAACTGATTCTGACACCATGAAGTCATAAACATATAAAATCTCCTGGAGCCTGGAAAGGAGAGGGTGGTGACGAATGTCTCTGGTGTCTCAGCCGGTGCCATCCTTCCTAAGGCAACACTGGGCCTTGCTTCTGGCTCTGTGTGGCACAGCTTCCTCCTTGCTCTGCCACCTTCCCCAAAACTGGCATGCCCTTTTCCCCAAGAGTTCAACAACCTCCTAAGTAGGGTCCAAAATACATTAATTTCTTTAACAAGTAATTACAGTTCCTGAATTCCTGAACTGCAGCACTACCGAAGTTAACCAACCCCTAAATAAATTCCCTGAGCTTTTTGTGCTGGGTCTTAGCCCATGAAAAAAACTTTTGCCATCATAATTACCCCGACTGGGGCATCAGTCTAAAGACACTCCTGCTTGCTCACATCACCAAACAAGTCAGCAGCTGGTCTGGAAGGCTGGTTCCTGTGTAATTACCTTGCAGTGGTATTTCTTTGGGCTGAATGGGTGTGATGGTATCAAGAGTGGAAATCAGCACATAGTCCATCCCTTATATCTGAGATATCCTGAGGCCTCAAGAAACTGATTGGCTTCTGTACTGGACACATGCACATGTGCACATGCAGACATAAATCCATGTGTATATATAAAAGTATTTCTTTAAATAAGTGTATTTGTGAACAGATGAATTTGTGAATCAGGTCACTTGGATGTTTGCCAGCTTGAATAGTTTTGGCAGGATTCTTCGGCTTGAAAACAAACAGTAGTGCCTTATTAAAACTCCAGCAGACACTGTGCTGCAAACACTTGAATGAGTTTTTGCACATGCATAAGATTGAAATATCGTGTTGTGTAACAAAATGCCAAATTACCAAGGAGGTATTTGAAATGAACTCACTGATTTCTGAAGTAAAGCATGCATTTTTCATCCTCAAATTTTATTTCAGGCCCCATATTAAAGAAAAAAATAAAAGTACTGCAAGTTAGACATTGGGAAGAGATGTCACAGAAAGAATAAAAAGAGAATTTTCCTGATGGATTCCTTAATCACGTACAAGTCACTGGTGAACAATAAAATACATTGAAGATTGCTGTAGAAATTAGGTCTTGACCTGAGTTGTTGAAAAATAGTTCAAAGCAAATTGAAAACATAAATGGATTTGTGGGGGGGGGTTTCCAACAATATTTCAGAATAATGAAGACAAAGTCTATGTCATACCAAAGGCTAACATTAAAATTAATGTTACCACCTCTATAAAAATAGATAAATTGCTTCACATCTAGAATCTTGTATCTAATTCATGATATAATGCCACTAGAGACTAACATACCAAAAACTCCCCTCTTTTCAGCCTAAATGATGTTCAGGTCATTATGACACCTGGCAGCCAAATCAGAGAAATTCAGAGGTAAAATTGGCATTTTGTGCCTTATCTTTTGTGCTTGGAACCTCAAGAGTATGTAAAGAAACTATGGGATGAGCTCACCTAACCACTGCAGTACATGCTGAACGTGATTTATATCACTTTGTTATTTTTGTTATAGTTCTACAGAGGTACCTGGCCAAAATCTCCCCTCACACTAACATACACCTGTATTTGCTCTCCTTAGATTGCTGAATATCTCCAGTTTGAGTGGACTGAGGCCAGAATTTGATTCATCTAAGTTATTCGGATTAGAGTTTATTTGAAACTAAAGCATAAACAGAATTATCCACACTCTCTGTGCTTTTAACTTGTCAGAAAACAAAATCAGTATTTGTGCTTGATAAGCACTGCTACTATCTCAACCAATCAGTTGGATGAATTGAGAGAGGCTTTTTTTGGTGGGCTCTTTTTCCTTTTTTGTTTTTTCTTCAAAAGCAGTTACTTCTGAATGAAACTAGCCCTTATGAAAGGTGATAGGTTCATAGTTAGGGGATGAGAACAGGATTCAGATTTAGCTCTATGCTATAGGTAGAGAGAAGGCAGCAGCTCTGCCCTCCCCACAGCCTCTGCTCAGAATTGCATTTCACTGCATGTTAATTTGCTGTGTTCTTACACCCACATTAACGTTCATAGCGGGTGAAGAGCAGGAACACATTTTTAATGAGAATTATTACAATAAATGGTATCCTGTCCATGGTCTGCAAAGGTTGAGTGCTACTGTAATACTTCATTTTACATGGCAACATCATTTATGATCCCTGGGCATGCACCAGACTCAGGCTGGTGTCTAAGTCCTCAATCCACCCATCACTTACAGGTGCTTCAGCCCCCAGCATCTCTTCATTTCAGTCATGAAAACACTCATCTACAGAGCAATCACTCATCCTCAGACTGACATTGCTGCATCAAGCAATTTATACAAGCCAATGCTGTAATGACATTTCTCCCGCTTGTATTTTATGGGTATTTCTTTTTTGGAATTTGTGAGGGATAAAGAGGACTAAGCTGGGTGGTTAAATTATTAAACTGTCCTCTGAATACTCATCTTTCCAAAATGCCTTAAACAACATTTTAATCAATACAAAACTAAGCTGGTTTCAACTGCAAGAAAATTCCCAGGGGCAGTAGCTATCCCTGAGCAGAGCTTATTTTCAAAGCTGAATATGCTGGTTGCTAATGGAATAGTATTCCAGAAAACATGCAATCTGCCTTTGTTTATCATTCTGGTACATTTCCCTTTTTGGTACATTATCTACTTTAATAGCAAGAGATACAAACTAAAGCACCTTGGACATGTGTCCTGGCTGTCAGATTGTGCAGCAGAGCCTGAGGGACCCAGATGTGGCACAGCTGGCATTGGGAAGCAGAGCTGCCTGTCCTGGGTCAGTCAGGGTGTGTCTCAGAACACTGTTCTGGGCAGGGAATTTAGCCTTTTGCTACCCCTTTCAAAAGCCAGCACCAACCTTCCCTTAAAAACAGATTCAGGAGAATAGAACACCAAAAGAAGACCACGACACCCAGATATGGCCAGTGGCTGTTCTCTTACACCTCACCAGGAAGTCACTTGGCTTTAGGCACTGGCAGAGATGTGAGGGCAAGGCCACTCTCACTCTTTGCCTCTTATTCCTCTCTCACACTCATTTTGTTTCATCTGCATCTTCCCTGATTTACACCGACAAACAGAAGTTGAATTAGGTTCCTTCAGTGCTACTGATGAACTGATTACTCCAGTAAAAAAATTGTGCTTGTCTCATACCCAAATGAAAAGCAAGATCAGTCTCTCTTTTGAAAAAAATCAAAACTGGAATAGGAAAGAAGGACTGGGTTCGTAATGAAGCTTTTCAAATACGAGCTGCCTTTAAGTCCTATAGAACTGCAATTCTAAATGCCAGGGCCCTACTGCATGAAAGCAGTCTGCACCCAAAACACAGGCAGCCAAGTAGAAAACAGGACTTTTGTAGGTCTTTCCCTGCTGTGTCTCCCTTGTTCTCTTACACATTTCTCTATTACTGGACATATTTCCTTCCTCTCCCCATGATTTTCTCTGTTTTATTCTTGTACAATCCTCTCCTCTTTTCATTTCTTGTACAATGCAGAGCTGTTCCTGTCCCACTAGAGACTCTGGCCCTTGTGTCTGTGAATTCCTTCTCTCTTCTAGAACAAGGAGCTGTAAATTTTAAAAGGCACAACATAACCAGACTGTTTATTGCCCCTCTTTCTCTCTGCCTTTACAGAACAAGAGGCAGCAGGAAACGAAGCAGAGGCCTTCATCCTTTGCATCCTTTGGCCAGCCAGGCCAACAAGATCCCACAAGGAGAGTTTGAGATCCCAGTTACAGACACCCTGCTCTGGTTACTGGAGATGGAGGTGCTGCTGCAGCACAGACTGGTCATCAAGTGGCACCCATGGTTTTTGTCTGGTACATTCTGTTGGACTGGGTGGACCACAGGAACCTCCCTGAGCCTTTTTTTGACATATTTCAGGCAACAAGTCTAACACAACTTTCTGGGATTGATGCTTTTAACCATGTGGATGTCTTGGGCTTTTACTCAGGCTTCCCAAAGCTCAGAGTACTAAATTGAAATCCACAGTGATTGCTGTGAGCATTATTTCATTGCAACCAAGGACCATCTTTGCCATCTATTGATAATTAACCCATGCTTGAAGTCCTCAAGCTGAGGATCCAGTGGCAGCAAGTGAGCATCAGATGGACAGAGGTATTTGTACCATTATAGTGACAGAAACAAATCCCTCTTTGAAATATTAACTCGACGTGGCTCACAATGCAACAGATTCAGACTGACTCAGCCCATAGTTAATAGATTTACCCCAACAGTAACATGTGCCAGAAGAAAAGGGAAAACATCTACCAAGTGATTTTAAAAATAAATAAGGCTTTGATTTTTAATAGTGCTAAAAGGCTTTAAATTCACACATTGCTGCCCTCTCCACCCTCAGTACTGCTGAGTTCATAGAACTACCTCATACAAACTTTAAGCATACAATAAATATTTTAAAAAAACTCTACAGGGAATAATGTTTGTTCTGTCAGCGCTTCGCGGATTGTTTTGTGGCATCTACAAATAATGAATGATTAGAGCACAAACAAGAAAAATAATTGACTTTAAGGCACAAACAGCTGCACTTAATTCTGGAGGAGTGCCCAGAATCGCTGCTTTGAAATCCCTCTGCTTTTTCCACGATAAATATGTTACAGAATCATGAAACAAAGTCTGCAAACAAATTATTCCTACTTATCTCCTATGTGTCATTCTCTTCTGCATGTTTCCTGTGCCCTGTTAGTTTGGCATTGTTGCCTAGGTGCAGTACTGTATCACTCAGTTTTACGAAGTAATTACAGCTGGAAACAAGTTTTTTAAACCTGATTTACATCCTTCCAAAACCCCCATAAATTCCTAACAGCCTAAGCACTTCTGATTTAGCTCTACGGCCACAGAAGGCATTTTCTACCACACTGGATTTGGACAGAAAGTCTCTAATCTGATAACCCAGTTACACCAAGTTGTATATCCTGTGACAATAATCCAGGTGGCCCTCACATTCCTTGCCTCATTTGTTCAGATCCTTGGAATTTTCATTCAAGCTGCTGTGTTGGAACAATAATTGGTTCTGTCTGTTTTTCATAGGCTTTTTTAAAAGCTGAAAAAGGAGAAAACTTAATATCTAATATATTGCTACAGTCTCTACTGTAAACTTTTACTAAAATTAAATTAGATGGTACAAGGAAAGGTCAAAATTGAAATGGAGTCAATAAAAATCATTAGATTAACAGTGATCCTGAACTGAATCACCATCTAGCTGATTCACCAAATTAATACAGCCAGTCACCAAACAAAATGATTGTACAGCACCATCAGTTCTTACAAACCTGCAAAGACTCTCCTGTAGAATTTAAGGAGGCACTGTCCATTTCAAACCTGTCCCAATGTCTACTCACAGCAATCAGTCCAAGCAGTTGAATCTTTTTGAATTGAAAAAGAGCCCGTTTTCTGCCTCAAAGGATGCACAAAGTCCTGGAGTTCTCCCACAGTTAGCAGCTAGCTAATTAGTAGTTACCTGGCAAACTGAATTTTGATACCATATCTGTCATAATCATGTTTGGGTTTGATGTTCCTGGAAGCTCTCATTCATCCTAAACACTGAGCATGCAGTGGGCATCTTAAATACAGAGATCTGATCTAAAACCAGACTGAGTCAAAACCAAAACCAAACCAATATCTAACCAGTATAATCCACTGAATGCAAAATTATTTGAAAATCAGCCCATGAGTTTTCAGTCTCGTCCAGGCTTTAAACTGGAGCTACCCAAACCTCACAGATGCAAAAAAACACCAACCAATTATCTCTCAAAGCACTTCACAGCACACACTGTAAAAATATTTGGAGCTACAAGTCCATTACATTGCAGATAGAGGTAGATAAAATTCTAGAAAGAAAGATCTTCCACAAGAGAGTAAATTAAAAAATTTTGGAATTGTAGAAGGTTTTGTCATGAATTGCATTGGCAAGTCACTGAAACTTTTCATTACGAGAAGTTCAGTTGTCTGATACTTAAAGAATATTAAAATATTTTGTGGGTTATGATTACTAACACGGGATTGAAACACTGTGATTACAACTTCTTGTAACTGAATGCAGTTTTGGAAGTTGAATCAGACAGTATTGTTTGACTTTGTTTAGGCTTTTTGATATGACTGAATGAAAGTATCATTTCAATTTATTCCCAAACAAAATTTCAGTTTTTACACTACACTGTTTTTATTTCACTTTCCTGTTCAGAACAAGAATTCTACTTTTTGACTACCTTTTTTTTTTCCCTTTGTGAGGGCAGAAGAGCCATTGGAAATAATGATAGATCCTCTCAAACCGGGGAAATACAGTATTAGAGGATGATTTTCATCTAAATCTTCCAATAACTGCGGGTATTACGGAAAAAAATTACTTTCTTTCCTATTTTCTAGTGTGCTGTCACACTCCATTCCATTTTTTCCCCTTTAGGAGCTTCCAGATGAAGCAGTTCTGAAATTCCTACCAAATTAATTCCACTTTGCTTGCACCATGGATGTAATTCCAGCGTGTATGTGCACCAAGAGGAAAAGTTTACTTTAAAGCTGTACAAGCACCTAAATTTTTAATATATAATGACTTTATAATGACAGGCCAGTTATGAGTTCAGTAACACAGCTCACTAATCCATGTCTTGGAACTTACTCTTAGCAATGGAAACATGCAGCAGCTTCTGCTTTAGCCCAAGTCATGGTTCTCAGGGAGAGACAAAAGACCCAAAGCCACAACTCTGTGTCAGTGAGACCAGCACAGTTTGCCCCTGGCCACGTTGTAGCTGAGAAGCCCTGGGCACTGCTGGAATCTTGCTGCACACTTCCTTTGGCCGTGGTTCACAATCATTCATTGAAACTTGAAGAACAATCTGAACAAAAATGCATTTGGAAGCAATGCCACCTGCAGCTATAAACCCTCTCTGCTGGTTGTGGACAGGGGTTTGGTTTGTGGCACAACACAAGATGATATAAAGTCTTTTGAGATAAAATTCCTATGGTTGGGGCCAAGTGGAGAACCATGAGGCACCCCCAGCAAGGGTATTTCTGAATGGATACCTAAATTTTATTTCGGTTCTGAAGACTCTCAGGGAAAATAGGCTGGTTATTAGCTATAGAAAAAAGTTTGGGTAGGAATCTACATAGCACATAGCATTGCTTTTCCACTGAGGGAGAATAAATTAGGTTAGTTTACCCTTTCTCTGCCTTCCAGACAATATGTTCTACAAGAAAACTGAGGATAATTTGTCTAGAATATATTATTCATTTACAATTACGATGTATTAAAATGATAATGTTGTTAGAGTCTAAGGATCTAAACAAAGTATGTAGGGAGATTTAATATCTTTTTATTAGACTGACGTATTTAGCAGAAAACAAACAAGATTTCAGGAGCTCCAGACCATCTCCAATGATCTGAGGAATTGTATGCCAAAAAAAGTCTGTCTGATCTTCCCTAACTATATCAGTTAGGCAAATAAAAGATATTAACCTGCCTCATAAACCTTGCTTCACTTAAAATGCTGAAAAATTGTGCTCACATGGGTTTATGCTAAGATATGGAAATGGCAAGAACAGAGAGAAGAAATAAGGTTAAGAGCAGGGATATTTTTCAAACAATTTATGCTAATATTCTCCTAAATTCCAACATGAGCTTCCAGCAAAGCTGTATTATTTTCAGTGAAACAAAATTACTCATGTGGAGACTAAGCAAATTCAGTGACTTGGTTATTTCAAACAGGCTTTGTATTTTATGCCTGTAAAAGATTTCAATTGCCTGGTAAGTAAAAACAGCTGATTTAAGGGCACAATGTATCACCCAGGCAGCCCTGCCTATAATACTCAGGTAATTATTCAAAACTGTTATTTATTCCTGTGAAGCAATGGGGATGTACATGACTTCCTCTGGAGGAAGAAAGCAGCACAGCACTTGCCTGCTCCACTGAGTACAGACTCTGCTCTCCCAAGAATCGTGGACATGCATCATCCCAAAGTATCTGTGAAGGATGACAACTTGGATTTTAACAACATCAAATACTGGATCCCTCAGAGCACTCCTCACAATGTCTGTGCTACAAATGGAGATGAATGTAGAGCAAAATATTTTTACAACAGCCTCGAATACAGAACAATGGGGAATTTTAAGCATCAACACACTTCTGGAAGCAAAAAGAACCCTACAACCTAGTCATGTTTGGCTTTTACAGTAAATATCGTGTAAGCACCTTCAGTAGGAACCATGAAGATGTTGCTGCATGCTGCTACCAAGTTCATTCTGTGCTGGATTTTAAAGTATTGAGGGGTGGCTGGCTAGGGGCCAAAGTGCCACACTGCTTGGCTCGAGCAGATATTTGTTGAAGACAGAATCCACAATGCACGAAAAAATGTCATCATTGTTTTTTCTGCAGTGCCTTTGCATCTGGCTTCATTTGACTGATGCTTAAAAAAACCCCTGTTTTTCCTTCTTTAAATAGAGAGAATGTATCAGACCAGCAGTTTGAAGTATTTACGTTAATTGAACAATTTTAAGAAGAGCTTTACTATAAATAGCATTGCCAAAATAATCTGACTCAGTTGTCACCCACATAATAAGGATGTTCTTATTTATATTTTTCCCAGACATCTAAATTGCTGCCAATTCTGAAAGTAATACTGATGAAAAGAGGAAAAGGAAAGGATTGTGTTAGATGTACATCAATGACAACATCACTATATGCTATTAGAAAATGATTAATCTGGAAGATTTGCAATTAATTCAAGTAGGGCAGAACACAGGGGAATTCTGGTTCTCCTACAGTCAAATCTTGAGGTTCACCGAGCTTGTTATGGATTCAGATCAAGGCCACCTGATTTGGCTACTCCTGAGCTCCTCCAGAAAGCTCCAGTCTTGTCAGATCAGAAATCTTGCATTTAATGCCCACTTTCAGCACCTACCTGCCCAGCAGCACTTGTCTGCACCACCCTCATTGAGTGCAACAGGAAGTCATTGTTTAAAGACCATCCCTCAACTCAGCATTAACAAAGTGCAGATTTTCAATCAGGCTTCTTAACAAGCCCCTGAAATGCTGCCAGGCCTTCCAACCCAGCAGCAAGTCTTGTCAAAACATGGTGACTTTGGACCAAAAATCCCCATCACACACAGGAATGGCCTCATTTGGCTGGCGAGGACAACCGAGTACTTCTAATTGACAAAAAAAGGGGGAGGCAGAGAAATCCCACAAACACAAATTATTGAAACCCACACAAGTGAAAAAATCCGAGCTGATGTGGGAGCAGGCACCAAATGGAGCTATTGAGATGAAAGAATTGCCCCAATGAGCTCCCAGTGCCCAGATCTGCTCAGAGGCAGGATGCTGGAGCAGCGCGTGTTTGAGCCGTGCCCCAGGCTGGGTGGGCATGGCAGTACTCAGGGCTGAGACAGCAAAGGCCACAAATCAACCATTAAATACTGACAACAAACTTCTTTTCTTCCACTGTTTTCATGAATATCTGAAAATAGCTGCAAATAAACAAAAAAAAAAAAAAAAAGAGCTGGGGGCAAAGGCAGAAGGATGTTGGAATTAGGCAGAAAAGCCCTGAGATGCATGCACACACTGCACATGGGACCATGAAATTCTGGGTTTAGCTGCACAGATTATTTCTGACAGGCATACAAATAGTTGGTAGTGCAAATTGCATGGGATGGAAGGGTTTAAAGGCCCTGCCTGGGTCAGGGGACACGCGCTCATGAACACCACTGACCCCAGGCTTCAGCTCAGAAGGACCTTGCAGTTCCAGCAGTACAACAGCCTCCCTCAGGCTAATAAAAAAGCTCCTGTTGCTAAGAGCAGGCTTGCTGGCAGCTATCTATATGCACTATTTGCCAAAAGGTGCCTTTTCCTCTTTTGACTTATTCAAACTTCTGTAAATTAACAGCTAAAAATGCCCTGCTTTTCACAGGTTTTAATTAAGATTGCTTTCTCCCTGCAGGAAGAGAAATATTGAAAATAGCCTGAAAAATGGGTCCCCTTGTTGCCAGGTGAGTTTCTCCAACACACCCAGCCTTGCTAATGAAGTGAAACTCCTATCTTCACTTCAGGTGGTAGCTAATTAGTATATTTTCTTAATTAAAATGCTTTTCCTATCAAGGTGTTCTTCAAAAAGGCCAAGGAGGGCATTTTGTTGCTATGACCACTTAGAATCAAAATGTCTTATTAGAGGAAGGGGACATCTGCTCTGGGTTTCAAAATCTCCTAGAAACTTGCTGCATGAAGTCTACAACATTGGCTGAACTGATTCAAACACCAAGGAAGAGCTTCAAGACCAAAAGGTTTAAACTACAGAGGGCTAAAACCTCAGCTCACAAACCAGCCCAGGGGAGAGGTGCCACTTGAACCAAGTACGTGGTGTGGAACTAAGCACTGTCTGGGATTCTTTGATTCTATTGTCACACACACATCATTTCAGGGCCATTTACTTTAATTTCTGCTAAAAAATAGATTTAAGCCCTGAAAAGTTTCTGCCTTTCCTTTCAAACTGATTTTAACATCTACAGATCCTTAAATAATAACTGGTTCCAAACTGATTTCATGGCTTTGTAATTAGCATGTTACCAGAGCTCTTATAAACGTTAACAACATTGCCACAGGTCTTTAAAAATCCAGATGGTGTGTTTTGGCAGCTGGGCTGTTTGCTTGACCAGCCTGTTTGGCATCTCTGTTCTACTCATCATAGTTCTTGGTTGGGACTTTCAGCAGAATGCATTTAAATGTTGGGAGAGGTGGGAAGGGGTTGCATTGGAGGGCCACTGAAATAAAGGCTGAAAGAGGATGATGGATTTGGTACATTTTTACTTCATACATCTCCTGGATCTTCTGTGACTATTCCCCTCCCTCCATTTCTCTCTGGAAAAACTGTGTACAGAGCTATCCTCAGACTTTCAGCTGAGCACAGAAAATAAAAATACGTGAACTCCAGCACTCTGAATCATTTGTAGGAAGAAATGTATCAGCTTTCCCCCTTTTCTCGTTTTCCTGTCAATGGTGTTCAGATAACATAGAAACTCGAGCCTTTCAAATGCTGCAAGTTGAAAGTACTTTGAAAGCACCTCATTCTGCTTTTACCAAGTTTGAATCTCTCTCTGATTCCTGCAGAATGGGAAGTGGGAGAATGACACTCTGCTTCCATCTGTCTCATTGTATCTGGGAGTGCAGAAAGGAGCTGTCACACCAGCAGCTCTCCATCACAGCACTGAGCTGGGGTCAGAGCCGTCTTTCACCTATTAAAGATAATTCCAGGCTTTGTCTGCAGTGTGGAGAGTTTCCTTCCTCCTTCTTTTTAGGTGTAATGTATAACCTTGTCAAAGAGCTAAATATACTGCAAGTTCTCACAAGAAACAGAGAAGTGTCAGGGACTGAATCTTTTCACGCTGACTTTATAATAAGTTTCCGTTTTTGGGGGGGGTTTTTTATAACAATTTCATGACTTGCAGAAGCAGTTAATTTTCCCCTCTTGTACAGCAGCTCAGGGTTGTGAATCAATTTGTTCTTGCACAGATATAGGTGAAATAATAGCCCTACTGGAAAATGCTATTCCACTGGGAGTTTGTGACTGACATCTTGGGAGGGCAGAAGATGTGACTTCCCTTGAACGTTAAAATATGAGAGGATTTGTTTAAATTCCAAATGTATGAAAAACCTTGCCATTCATGGAAGGTTTACTGACCTGACCCATGACAGGAAACGACTGTTGAAAAATGGGTATCTTCAAAACAGAAATGCCAAATTTCTAGGGAGAAATGCATAGTTATGTCATAGATCAAGAAGTGAATTATCCATTATAGGGCAATATTATGGTTTTTAAAAGGGACATTTTTTAATTTCAACAAAACAAAGTTGTAATCAGGATCCTGAACAACTGCCTTTCACCCTCAGACCTGGCAGAATGCTGGTGAATTTTTGCAAGAGGAATTGGGAGATTGTTAAGATGAGCCCTCCAGTCTCCTATGCCTGGATAGTAGGAAGTCAGGGAAATAATAAGAGGTCTGAGGGTCTGTCAGCCCTTCAGGCTGCCAGCATCAGACATGGGAAGCTCTGCATTCCATGACAGAGACCACCATACCCAGGTCCTCCCATGATGATGCACCAAACTGAAGGTTTTTTCCTTTAGATTAGGGATTAGAAATTTGCATTTGAAGCACACGGTCAGGTGAGTCTCCTGACTCAGCAGGGAAGGAGATGTGGGAAAGAGACAACGCTGGAGGATTTGAGGGGTCTGTAAAACCTGGCTCTGCACAGTGAAGGAGGAGAAAAATTGCTTGTTCCAGGTATGTGTTCCAGTGCCAGAGCTGGTGCTCAACAAGTGAACCCTCTCAGATCCATATTCAAAACAAAGGAAAACATGGATAGCAGAGAGAGTTTTTGAGGTCAAGCTTCACATTCCTATTATGAAGTCACATTTCACATTTACTACAGAAGCCTTCTATCTCCTAAATCCCTTCCTTGCTCCTCCTCTCTTCATTATCTTCTCACATAATTCTGCAATATAATCCTGCCACAGTGTTCCGAAGAATTTGCATTTGAACTATGCAGTCATACATAAAGCACTCTGTGCTGGTTGTGTGATACATCTGTGCTCTGCAGCAACAGCCCTCCCTAGAACAGGGTTTCAGAACTATGTGACAGTAGTAAGGAGCTGGCTGCTCTCGGAATTTACAGGAATCGTGCAGCAGCTGAGCGAGAGCACTCGAGGGTACGGCGCTGGATGGGGAGCATGTGCCTGCCTGGCACCACCTGTCGTGCCACAGCAAATGTGTCCCCTCAAGCTCTGAGGTGCTCCAAGCCCTGAGCACAGCAGGGGTGTTTCTGTTCAAGGGCAGACACCTCCTGCTCTGCATCAGTTTCGTGCTCCTGCAGGCACTGCTGAACGCCTCAGTGCTGTGATTGCTGCGCCGTCTCAGTCACGCAGCCGTGGAGAAGCAGAGGGGTAGAACCCAGGACATGCAGTCTACGTAACCAAAAGTGTGCACAGAGATGCAAATCCTACAGTCATCAGCTGGCTTTGTGCGTTCCAGAGCCCTCTCTTGTCAGCAGGCCCCTTGGGCAAGAAGCCACGCCAACAGATACAGGGGACTCCAGCCATGACTGGGACAGGGCCCCTGGGACTAATCTTATATTCATAAATAAATCATTGCTTACAGGAGAGGGGTCCTTTTTAAGGAGACTTGCAGAAAGCTCTCAATCTAGACCCTAGAAACTCAGGGTCTACTAGAAACAGGGAGCCTCTGGGATGGCCACCACACGATGCCACAGCTTGTGTTGGTACTGACACCACCTTGAAAGGCTTCAGTGCCCCAGCTGTGGCACCCTGGCGCTGCCTGCTAGAGAGGGATCACCTGGAAAAACACCTTTTCTGCTCTGTTTTGTTGAACACACACAAAAAGCAAGCGTGGGCCTAGGCCTGGTCCCGCACAAGGTGTGTGTCCCCGAGTGCCCCCGGTTCCCTGCATGTCCCTGCCGGTGCCAAGGGGTGCCGAGGGGTACCCAGGGGTACCTGGGGGTGCCCAGGGGTACCCAGGGGTGCCGAGGGCTGCTGAGGAGTGCCCAGGGGTACCCGAGGGTCCCAGGGGTACCCAGGGGTGCCAGGGGTGCCCAGGGGTGCCAGGGGTGCCCAGGGCTGCTGAGGGGTGCCCAGGGGTACCCGAGGGTCCCAGGGGTACCCAGGGGTGCCAGGGGTGCCCAGGGGCTGCTCCCCACTGCCCAAAAGGCCACAGCTCCTCTGCCTTTGGCCCGCAGGTGTCTTTGGGCTCCTGCACCGCACATTGCTTAGAAAGCTCCTCTAATGCCACCTCCCATCTCCAACCACCCCCATGTCCTTCCATAATCCCCTCTTGGTCTGGGGAAGTTACGGATATTGTTTAAAACTGTGCTGATGTGTACATTTTCATACGTCATTCAAATCTATGTGTCAGGCCTCACATTTCTGTCTGCAAGGAGAGGTTCTTCCCAAGGTGTTGGAGGGGCACTGTGTGAAGCTCATTCATTAAGTGCTTTAGGACTGTTTGAAAAATCCTCTCTCTACAATTAGAAGTGAGAAATAGTTTTAAAAACTCCAGGGGAAGTCAGGTGCAGCAGACCCCCACGCACAAAGCCTGTGTTAAATATAGTTGACGCCTTTCTAAATCACTTAACAGAAATAAACAAAAGTATCATGAAAAAACACACAAAAACCTGAAATACTTCAGTAACTCATAGCTCATATTTGTATAAAAACTGCAGGTTATTCCCTGGCATTTCTCAAATGCAGATTGAAGACTACACCACACAACAAATGCAAAAAAAAAAAAAAAAGGTGTATCATAATGTAAACTTTCCCTGTTGGAGTGTGTAATTTTAAAATTCACCACTGAAAAATTTTTCCTAGAGGAATTCCAAGGGGTACACTAGTACGCTTTGATAATATCATAATCAATGTTTGTAATGAAAAACACATTATTCTGTTTTCTTCTTGAAGGAAGAGAATCATATTTAGAAGTGTGTCTTTTATCTTCATATTTGAAATTAATAAAATCAGCATTTATCAGGAATCCTAAAGGCACTTCTCTCACACAAAAGCTGAAGTCACAATTTACAGATGATACATCTGTTCATTGGAAATTCTATTTTTGACAGATGTTCGATATGTATTAATGATCTGGTGCTTTGACTAATCCAGCCAAATCAACAGATTTTAGATGGAATTCAAAGGCTATTTCAGGGATCTCTGCCAACATTTATGTCACTGGATTTAAAAAAAAGAGAACCAAAACCACAGCAGAAGCCTGTCCCCCATCCTCACAAATTTAAGTGTACAGAAATTAAAATATGAATTGTCACACTCTTTGCATAATCAAGCTGACCAGAGCTACATTGAATAAATAAATAAATGGACAAAATATAGCTAATGTTATTGCCCATGGGTTCAATATTTACCAGTTTATGTACCATCTGAGCTGTTTCCTGTAATCAGCCGGGCACATGGCACTTTCATTCTCAAGAGACATTATCACCATGACAACTTTATCAGAATAAATTATGAAACACAACACTTGGGGCACGCAGAATGTGGGCACGGGTTTGGAATATTATTTTGTTAGTTATTCTTTTAACAACGCTCCAAGTGCCCACTGGAGAAGAGGAAATTAAAAAAAAAACCCCTACAAACCATGCCTATCAAAATAACAATAAAAATGTAAAAACTTTGCAAAAAAGAAAAGGAATAAAGTCATTAGGCTGAAAAATGGGCAATCAAAGGAGCTATTGCGCTCGGCAGATGGAAAAGCAGCAGGTGCCATAGTGCGATGGGACCTTGCTTCCCATCATGCACACTCTACAATGATGCAGCCTGACAGGGAAGGGAATTAATGTGTTGGAGCAGGTACTTTGTGTCCATTAGCTGGTTCTCAATACATCCACACAGACTGCTGCCTCTACCTGCTCTTTGAGAAAATGACTAACAAGCCGCTGTTGGCGAAGTCGCGTGCGGAAGGACGGCGCCGCGTTGACCTGACTGTCGCCGTCCCGGATTAACGCAGTCAGAGTGACCAAGGAAATATTTCTGCACCTCAGACTGGGATTAGAGATTTCAGCCTATGAATAAATTATTTGAATGCAGATGTTTGGAATACATTAAGGTAAAGCATATTGGACAGGCTCCGCTGGGGGGAAATGCTGATGAATAGAATTTCCAAGCCTGTATTCGCTCTGGCAAACAACAAAAGCAAGTGTGCAGAGTCTGATAACACACCCACACCTATTCTTTATCTGGGAAAATCCCTTGTTACATGAAGGACAATTTATGAACTGTAAACTCCATTACTCTGGTGGCCCGAGATACATCACTGTATTCTGGCTGGCTTGTGTTCCTCATTTCCATCACAAACGACAGAAAATATGACCATAAAAATAAAAACCAAATCAACACAGAGAGTCTTGAGAGGTTTCAATTTGTTCAAGTCAGTCAGCCCCCTTCGCTGGCCATCTGTCCTTTTTGCTGCCGAGTTCAAGGATGTCTAGAATGATAAGTACAAGAATTACTCCTGGCAGCAACACAATGACACACTTTGAAGTCCTTGCTTCTGACACAGCATTTCCAAAGAGGCAAAGGAGAACCAAGCTTGCCCCGACTGAAACAAACTGCAAATTTATTTCCACAAATAAAAGAAATATCTAGGAGAGGTCCATTCGAATTTTTCAGTGACTACAAGAATAAAAACTGAAGTATGTCCTCTGTGGTATTTACTCTGAATTTGTCATAATCATACACCAGGTTTCAGTTAGAGACCAAGGTGAAAAATTTCCATGATCAAAATATTTTCTTTTGTAATTTACAACAGCGTGAGTACATTCTTCTTTGAAAATGTTTTGTTTCTCAATATCATAAGCAAATAAAACATTAATGATGTCAGAACCCTGCTGATATTTCCAATTGGAGAGATTACATTTTTCACTGTAATGATCACAATTAAAACAAAGAAAACCCAAACCAGATAGATAGATAAAGCAAGTCACTAGTCAACAATAGAAAAAGTAGACAATTCGTGCAGGTTAGAAAACACATCTTTTGCTCTCAATCTGCTATTGTGTAAAGCATCAACAGCAGCTGCATGGATTGTCAATTCTATTTTAATTCCTTGTATTCTTACAATGTAATTTATGAAAAAATTCAGCATTTTTTTTCCACCTGATTTTGTTGTTGCTGTTATATCATTACACCCTAGAGCTAAGAATTATCTTCTTTTAATTATTTCAGCTTCTCAAAAACTAAGGACCATTATTTTCTGAAAACATCCTTCAGAATCCTCTTAGTTTATTACATTCATAATTAGAGAAAATAATGACATACCATTTACAGATATCTTTAGAACTGAACCACCAGAAGACCCATTAGGCATGCTTAGGCCTTTCAAACAATCCACCAGACACAGGCTAAAGCCACTTTTGGAAGTCCTTGTTAAAACTGTAACACGACCCTTTTTTAATTTAAAATTTGGTTTATCAAAATGCAACCAGAAATGGTCCATTTGTTTTGCACTGATAACACAGGATATGACTTCAGGGAACTTTTAAATGAATAAAGAATATGCAGAACTAGCCAAAGGCTTATTTTAGGAATTTGGGGTATAGCCAGGGCAACCTTCACACCTGGCTTATTTCAGTGGCATTTGAGATCCAACAGAAGAATAAGAATTAACTCTAAATGGAACAAATTCAGAAGGCTCGTGGCAGTTCTAGGAACAAGCACACAGGTAATGAGAGACTGTTTCTGCCTCGAGTAAATCTGTGCATCTAAAAGAAAGGCATGAGAAGGAGACGAGGCCAGAGAGAGAAATAAATACCACAGAAACGTGAAAAACTCTTATCTAAAAGCTTAGGCACAAAGTTAAATCTCAATATGCTTCTGCAGCAGTTGTTAAAGCAAAAGATCCCTGGCTGCCCAGACCTTGGAAGTACCACCAAACAAACATTGCATCAAATTTAATCAGGTGCCTCTGATTAAGCTGATGATGTATTTTCAACTGTGCAATACACTGCTGCACTAATATTTATGGAGTTAAATTAAAGAGCCCATGTTCTCCCAGAGGCCTAAGGGACGTATCTAAAAGCCTAAACACGGTATTTCTATACAGTCTGCTTCCAGCAGCTGCCATTTAAATGGAAATTGCTGGATGAATTTCCAATCATGACCTATAAGAAATATTTCTAGTAGCATTTGGCATGATTGATTTGAGTTCTGTAGCACTGCCTTCTCGCAGGGATTATCCATTTTGCAGCCTGCTTTGCTCCACAGGAAGATGGAACGATAGAGACCAGGAGGGAAGGATGAATACAAAATGCCTGCTAACCAGCAAGGCTAATGGCACTATTTATTCCTAAACCTGTATCAGAACTCATTTTGTAGTTACATACAACAGCAGACCAAAAAGAAATTGTAAAGATCTTCTTGTGGACGAAGAGGTTTTTACAATTGCTTTTTTTGACCATTAAAAAGCCAGGTAAGGTGTACTCTGCCTGCAGATGCTGCATTTAGCAAACACAGTGTCACTGCCAGCAGTTCAGAATGCAGCACCATTTGCATTGACACATTTGAACATAGCACGGCCTCTTCCCTATGTGCTCATTTACAATCTGATTGCATGGCCACTTAAAAAAAAAAAAATTAATAAAGATCCCTCTGTGAAATGGATAAAATACTATTACTAAATGATATGCGTAATCATTCAGTACCATTACTACTGAAAGGTGATATTGCAGTGACATTGAGAAAATTGGATCTATTCTTCATACAATTATATAGCTACACTTTCACTCTAATGCCATTCTAATTGGAAAGGAGCACTGAAATGTGAAACTGGGCACATTTCAATATCTAATTATCACTCGGTAACTCATTCTCAAAATAGTTTTCTGGAAAAGACAGTTGCCAAGAATGCTATTTTAATTCTGAAGTCTTCACTAACATTTTTACAGAGAAAGCGTTTTATTCACTATTTGTCTGTATTTCAGCTACACCACTGAAGAAGGATGGACAATAGATATATACAAATGTAAGTTGGTCTGGCTCCAATGGAAAAACATTTGCATTTAGCACTCTGCTAGTCAAGTGATTGTGAGCAAGATATGCTTCCTGGGGCAGGAGCTCTTAAGGGTTAAGAGATAAA
The DNA here is from genome assembly GCA_013398115.1 of Falcunculus frontatus. Lineage (NCBI taxonomy): Eukaryota > Metazoa > Chordata > Aves > Passeriformes > Falcunculus > Falcunculus frontatus. The sequence continues at coordinate 373,038 of VZRV01007335.1, read as the reverse complement.
AGCAAATTAAATTAAAAAAGCAATATAAAGGCAACATTTTTTACATAAAACATTTGCTAGATAGAACAATAAAAGAAGTAATTTGAGTTATTGTAGGTGAAATCAGCAGGATCTACGTTATAGACCCATTACAGTGCTTTAACAGGGTACTTTTGAATTGGTGTTTCTCCCTCAGGACTTAACCTGATGACAATCAAATGCAATTTAATTTTGATAACAGAATACTTAGGGGGAATTTTATAATGAAAATATTCTAAAGAACCAAACAAACATGAAATACGACAGTTTTGGGGATGAGTCTGGGTTTTGTTTTTGAAAGGAGTAGGAGCTTTTACACATCAATACCCACATCCACACAAATTTTGCATTCACACGAACAAAAGGATGCCCTGCCTGCTGATGTAAATTGGCAGCACTGGCCTGCTAAAAGCCTCCTTGCAAAAAATCCAACAAACAAAGATAGGTGAGTCCCAAGGTGCTGAAAGACCTGAATAGCTCCAGTTCTCCCTACTTTCAGGATTAGGCTAAAATTCATCATTTTCCCTGCATGTTTATTCTTCTTGCCCCCACATTCTCTCCTCAAAAGCACAATTCAATCTAAAAATGAAATTATTTTTGTTACTGACTTAAAAGGCTGTGACAGGAGGTGTTAGGAACAACTTTGAGGCAGCAGGTTACCAACACCAGAAATACAAACATGCTCTGAACATTCCCCTTTCTGGCTGATGCTAATCTGCAATTACATGAGCTTTTAAGATGGGGAACATCCCAAGAAATTTCTCCCAAGATAATTGCTGTGTATCATCCTGCCCAGCACAGAAAGGATGGAGCAGGGGGAAGGGGAATAAAATCACTAATTTCTGCAGGTGGGATTAACACCCAGATCTGCAGCCAAGGAGATCCCTCACCAATAGTGTGAAACAGATCCTTCCTCTGCTTTCCATAAAGCTGCTCTAGAACTTCACATGGGACTGCTGGAACCTCAGTCACTCTCTCCAAGCTTCCACACACAACTAAAAGTGGCTCCAAAATTTTCTAGCTGGTGCTCTAAATGCCCTGGAGAAGATGTCTGCCAGCTTAAGTTTCTTGAAAATATCCACCAGACAGAAGCCATGCAGATCAGGTTAGGATCACGACTTCTTTCATATTAGCTTTGATCACGTGTTTAAAGCACTTTTTGCTGAAAACCAAGGCAAAAAGAAGATTTCACTTCTGGGCAGTGTCTGCTGCCTTCCCTGCCAAGAGAAAAATAACCGATTCCTTGTTATTGACATGCAAAGTGTTTTCTTCCAGTATTTTATTCTCCTGGGTCATTGGTTTTTCCTAACTTTCTCATATTTCCTTACTTAGTTTTTGTAGCCTTTGACAGTCATTCTTAGCCATTTGACCTACTTTCCACTTTCTATACAATTCCTACTTGTGGCTTAAGTCCTTGAAGAGTTCATGATTTACCTGACCTTCTCACAAGGACAGCCAGTGTCTGTGGCCTTGCTAGAAACTCTCTTGGGAACTGCCAGTTCTTGAAAGTCTTTTCTCTTGCTCTCACACAGCATCCATATCAGTAACCCAAGGCTATTAAGTATTCCTTTATTAAGTCCAGTACTTTAAATTTGTTCTTATCTCTCTCCGCCTTTTCTGTATCAGAAATGTCAATATTTCAGAAACTTTGCCACGAACCCCACCTTTTACTTTTGCAATTTCACCTGCTCACCTTTAACCACCACAACGCTGTCCATGAGCCTCCCGTTAACTCTTTGTTCCTGGAATTGTGAAAACTGACTGCAAAATGTTTCAGGCAGATATTGGGCCATCTGGATTCCTTTCCAGCAGATAGGTGGGGAGCTCATGAACCCCATGGCTGGACAATAGCATTGCCACACCTTTGGCTACTCTTCTTTTGACCATTAGAACTACAAGACTCTAAGATACCTAATGGAAGTCTCTGTATTTACCTCGTGCCACATCGTGCTCATCAGAGCAGTGTTCTAAATATCCATAAACAATTAACCAACGTTTCCATTTCTCCTCAATAGTTCATTTCCTTGCCTCATTTTCCAATAGCTCCTCTCCACAATAAAACTTCATCTTTCCTCCTGAACAATGTTTATCTATGTTACTATTATGATACATGTTAAAACTTCAATTCCTCCCCTTCACTTCCATAATCCTTGCATTACAGCACCCAAGACACAAATATCTTTGACATGTGACATGAGGGCTATCAGAAGCACCAAGGATTTGAAGGATATCTTAAAAATAAGTACCACAGACTCAATTTTCCCCTCTGTCGTAGCATATAATGAAATGATAATGGTGCTTTGCTGTGGCTAGCCAGAAGGAGAATGTTACTGACAGATGGATGCCAAAAGAAAAGAGCTAAAAACAACTAACAGTCCTAAACTGATGAAAACAATTTAAGAATCACAGTCTGTTGCCTAAGTTCAGATTGCTGAGAGACTCTAATGAAGACTGTTCAGCCATACTTTTGGATTATCTACAATCAGTTCTTGAGAAAGAAAAATTCCAAATCCCACTGCAACTTGATATTTTTACTATTCTTCTCATACAATACCAGTTAAGTAATTTATGCCATTAAAAATCTTAAGCATTTTAAAGGGGGTGGTAGCACAACGAAGGAAAAGCACAAATTAAATAATCACTTTTCCTAAGAGATCTGATTTTTCATGGAGAGGATTAGAATTGTGGATCCATGCAAGACAGAATACAAAATGAAATAGGAGAGTACCTCACCCTTTTTGGATAACAAGAATCCATTGCTAAATGAACATAGCACCATATTTCTCATTTCCTCGCAAAGTTTGAAAAGAAACTCTTGAAGTTAACATAATCTTAAACTATATGGATTAACCTTTTCCAGGTGTAGCAATCACCAGCCAAAAGATAGAAGAGTGAAATTCACATTCCAGCAAAAGGGCAGAAATAAATCCCTGCCCTTCAGGACTCCCTAGAAAGCCTGCTCTGGCCACCCACATTCGGCTGAAGTTCATTTTCAGAGAGCTTCCCAGAGTAAGATAACACAGCTATCACTTGGGCAGGGGGGAGATTTGTTTCACTTAGCATTAGACATGAGCTGTGCAGGCGTGGACAGCTCAGCTGATCAGAGCAGGGCTCTTTACAGCTCGACTTGGAAATATCTGCACTTTTAAAGGGATCAATTCATCTCACATATTTCACACGTCCTCTCCCAAGTGAGGCAAACTCACGCCCCCAGTGACCCTATTGACTATAAATGGAATCTGGACAGCTGCTTTTGACCACATGAATCCCACCCTGGACGCTGCTGTAGCCCAGGGTTATCTCATAACCCACAAGAAAATAAGGATATTGAAAGGCTCTGGAGGAACAAAAGTAGATTAAAAGTAAAGACAGAAATATAGAGCTATGAAAAATGCCATTATCCTCTTTCACAGAGATTTTCAAACAGTTCAGGAGAAATAGATCACATTCTGTGAATTCCAGAGTATAGAGATGGCTCCAGCATTCCTTTTTCAACAATGCTTTTCCAACATTTCATTTGTTTACCTCAAGCTTTTCTTGCAGAAGGAACACCACAGCAGAGGAATTAAATCACACGGTACTTATTTAATTTTGCAATGTGTTTCAAAGCCCTTCTAAGACATGAAAACCTGAATAAGAGAATCTCTCTTCTATTAAAAAAAAAAAGTTTATTTTTAAAATAATGCAACAACAGCCTTGAAGCCATAGGTTTTTTAAAGGTGTGCCAGGAATATTCAGCAATTCAGTAATTGATTTTCGATCAAAGTATATATATTTTTTCTGCGCTTACAATAAATATTCAATAAATAAATGGAGAAGAAAATTCACCATTTTTCCAGTCCACTCTATGCATAAACACACCAACAAAACCTGGACTCTGTTTTTACCTGTGACATATGTATTGATATTACCACTGCATATAATCTTTTGTCTGTCTGTATTCCAACAAAGAAATTAAAGTGAGAACTTTTTGACAGGACTTGCTAAAGAGGCATTATATCTCTTGAGGAAATATTTGTTACTGCTAACAGAGAAGAGAAAACCTCAGGAATAACTCACCCAATTTCAAGTTTTCATCCTCATCTATTTCTTCCTCTCCACTTACACTAGAGCTAAAAATATTCTCTCTCAATTTCAACTGGCTACTGAGAACCCAGTCAGTAAAATCTACAATAAAATGCTGTATTCAATTACAAGGGTGCAGATGAAGTGTAAATAATTCTTGTTTCATCAGAGCCATACCACAAACAGTAAAATCAACTCACTTGCAGTGTTTGTCTCTGAATTTTGCTTTAGCAAATTTACCCAGTGGCTGGAGGTGATCAGTGGACTCTCTCAAAGCCGGGTGAAAGCCCCTTGCCTACACCAAGAGGGGAGTGAAGCCTTGCTGCTGCACTTCTCTCCCACAGCCTCTCCAGACTGCAGGTGATGGAGGTGCCCTGCCTTTATCAAGGGAGAAAATGTCAACGTGAGCTTCTCTAAATGAGATTTTTCTGTGAAGTTCCAATGAACACAAAAGCTGAGGGACCTGGGCTCGATAACAACCTATTGATATCTTTATTCTTCTCCTTTGTTCCGCACACCCTCTGGGCATCTCTGGAAATATTCCCTCCCCTCAGGATTTGTACCACCACGCTGTGAAATCCAGAGTTCCCCATCACCTTAATAGGTCCAGACTCAACTATTAAGCATTGTAGCCCCAAGGATGACAGGGGATTTGACAGCCTCATATGTTACTTGAACAAATCTGCTGAGACAGATCAACGACACTGGTACATTTCCATTTCCCACTTCTGACTGCAATGAGCACCTTTTTCACCAGAATGGAAAGCATCCCTTCAGCATCCCATACAGATATAAACCACATGAGCTGAAGCATCAAGGAGATGAAAGCATATTTAAAAAATCAGCCAGGAAAGACCAATTTGCTTCCTGGCTTAATTAATTAAGTTGCATTACCTGCCATAGCATTTTATTAATACTAAGATCATTTAGCAGAAGTCCAGCCTTCAAAAGATTTTCATTTATTTTATCCATCTAAACTAACTTCCCCCTGATATTTTGCCAGCTCAAAACAAGCCCTTCAAAATTTGGGCAAATCCAGTAAAGAGCAAAATAATTCCTTTTAGGAGCAACATCACAGGAGAAAATAATATCCACATTTTACTTTCAATATCAGTTACCCCCACGCAGATGTTGACAGAAACCTTCTGAACTCTCAATATTCACATGTACTAATGACTTTTCATTAACTACCTAGAGACTACTACAAGCAATCCTGTTCAAAAGTAAAACCTGAGTAACTCCACACAGTCAGAACAAAATCCTGAAAATTCTGAACCTGCATAATCACAGAAAGGAAGCTGGATGCACAGCCACAGACCTCATAAAAACAAAACCTTGTACACCAGTACTTAAATTTTAAGATTACCTCAAAATCTCATAGACAATAGTCCTAAGCCTGAAGGGCTGAAAGCTGTGAGGTTATTAACAGCCAGGTCTTGGCAGAAACTTACTCTCATCTGCCTCAGGTGCTTAATGAGTGCTTGGAAGGGAAAGGGAATCAGCTGCTTACCATTAATCATTGCAACAAGTAGCCCTGCAAACTCATAAATAGCAGGTAAACCATTTTTACTGATATGGTTCAGAAAATAGTACAGGACAGTGACTTCAGCCCTCCTTTCATCTCTTGCAGTATTCTGGGGGTGGTGACAACACCACCAACACTCCTCCAGTTCAGCTACTCTGTACCCCCCTTTCCCTTGACAATATTGTGTTTTGCCTTGCTTCCTTTGAGCTTTTCTCATGGAGATATTGCAAGGCAGTCAGGCACTATATAAGAAAGACTTAAAATTTAAGACCACAGAAAAACGGCCATTATTTCACATTAAGGCAAATTAAGTATTTCAAGCCTATATTGTTAAAAAAGCTTGGTTTAATCTCCTTTTTTTTTAACTTATCTGTGAGTGTCTTCTTTGGTGTATCCATGACTCTCGAGAGCATTGCAAACATCTCATTTCTTCCTATGTCACAGAGCTCTTGCAGTTCTCTTCTGCAGAGACAGTGACATCTGTATGCTCTGAAACCCACAGGGCAATCTATTTATAACTGAAGTGGAATGAATATTCCACAGAAACGTTTCAGTTAAGGAACTTCGTGTCACTTTTTCTTTTTATAGACTATCAATGGAAGATTTTAATAATTTAATTAAAAAATGATTGAATGTATTTGCCATTTGGGCAGTTTGGTGTGATCAAGTGCTCCGGTCACTTTCTGCTCCTTGCCTCAGTACCTGTCTTAGCAAAGCATTATTTTCAAACTGTGATTGCCAGAACAGAATATTACTGAAGGTACTCCTAAAAACCAGACATTTCAGACAACACTTAACACAAAAAAAAGACTATTTCTAGGGAAAACTTAATGTAAGAAAAGTTTAAATACAATTTAAGAAAGTTCTTATCAAAGGTTAAATTAACATTCCCTTTTCTTCCATTATCATGGCACTATTAAAGCCATTATTCCTGGGTTATTTGTTGATTTACTAGATGTTTATTTACTGTAAATGTTTACTTACTAGAATATTAACTAGAATAGCTGAATTCCCAAAAAGTTATCCGTTTGCTAGTCTTGCTCATGGAGCAGGGAGTGGGGCTTGTGCTTCCCCTGACATTCCCTGTGTGTCTGACACCCCTGTAGAAGCCCCTGGTGTTTCTCCTTGCTTCCCTGTGAAGTTCACCTCCATCCCTGTGCACCTCATCCTCGTCCCTCAGTTTTCCCAGCAGGTCCCAGCTCAGCCTCTCTCCCTCCTTGCCCCATCTCTGACCCTGCAGATCCTGGCCTCTGGCACTCCAGTAAATCAGGGACAGTGTGTGGGGCTCCAGAAAGGCTGACTGTGCTTTTATAGAAGCCAAGACAAGTGAATTTAGGATAGTTTGTATCATCCTGGTTTATATCTCCGGTCTGCTTTCTTTTTATTTTTTGTTTCTGCTTATAAATGCAATGCACTTACTGACATCAGGTAGCTGATGCTTTTATTAACTTGACTGGACAGAACCTGTGCACACTTAATGACAGACTCTAAATAAGGTTTTATTTCAGGAATCATGTAAAGTCATACCCCTGCTTGCTGGTTTCAAATCACATAATTTAAAGTTCATCAGCATTCCTATCCCATCTCATCCTCGAGCCATTACAAAGTCATGGTTCTGCTCTTCTAATTACATTGCTTATGTCAGGGAACAATAAATTTTTCTTTGAGTAATTTATTGTTCAAACATTATCAAAGTCTTCATATCAAAAATAACTGCAACAATTTGTATGGATTCAGTTCTAACACTTTTGATATTGACCAAGTTTCTCTTTTTTTCGATTTCTTTGACTCTCATCCTAATAGATCTGCTAATAGAATTATGAGCCTTCAATGGGACAGGATCTGCAGAGATGGTGCATGAGATTATTCTGGTTGGTTTCAGTTGTGTTTCAGTCTAGATAACTGGGAAATTATATTTTCCACAAAGAATATGCCATAAAAACCCTTGTAGCCCATTTTTTAATGAAGAATTGCCTTCTTTGAAGCCAGACACTTTCCCAACCAATTGCTTGTTTTAAAAATAATCATCATAAAAATATTAATTCTTGTGATTTATCAGTCCAATCTTCAGCTAGCAATCTTCACTTACCCATGGGCGACTTTATTCTTGTAAATACAAGTGAGCATAATCTTGAAGTATCAATTCCTGCGTGATAGATTTGTTATTGCGCATGTTTCATGTTCCCTTCATTAAGGAAGTCTATTGCATGAAGGGATGTGCCAGCCACAAAAACAATGTGCAGGCAGAGGGGTGTGATTTAAGTTATGCTCCCACAAGCACAAGCTGGACAGAATCTTAAAGGAATTCCGGAGTAAACGAGTTACAAGAGGCTGATTTAAAGCAAAATACTCTTTTGGGGAAAGAGAGGATCTGGCTGCCTCCGTGTTGTCCCCAGACTCTGGCCTTACTCAGAGCAGACTTTTTAGATGGTGATTGATGTTAAGCACATGCATTAAGGCAGTTTGCAATTGCTTCTCACACAGACTGCAGTGGCAGAGGGGAACCTCCTTGACTTTAGGAGTTATCTCATTTTCCATCTGAGGAGGGCAGAGAGCTGCTCGCCCTTCCCTTACTCACGTAGTTCTTACAGGATCCTGTGGTGGGTCAGAACTCGTGTGTAAAGGTGGCAAGACAAGGCATTTACAGAGGTATTTGACTAGCTGTCAATTCTCCCACAAACCAAATTTTATCTTGACAATCAGCTTTTTAAACTCAGGAAATACAGAAAACTCAAAATTCCAAGTCCAAACCTCAGTGAGGGCTCTCCCTTCCCTGTACCTCTGTCCTCCCTCCTGACCTACTTGCATTTCAGTCTGTCAGACTTAAGCTGTTTGTAATGTTCTGGCTGTCCTGAAATTCATTTTGATCGTGTTACCTCTTGGATTAAGAAGCTTCATCGACCTTTTTCTTGGGGTTTTTTTTTTTCTTTTTTGAGATCAGGGATATAATTTAAAAGTTTTACTGTTATGTTCAAGGTACTTCAGGCCTCTCATCCATGTTATTTATAGGAACAGATCAATGCCTATGTTCCATTTTGGAGCTTGTGCTCAGTCTTAGATGACTGTCTGCCTTGATCCATTATCATTCTCTGGTAAAATTTAAGCATTTTTCATTTTGCCTCTTGTACGTTCTAATTCTTGCCAGGAACCTAAACCAGCAACCACTGTACATCAAAAAAAAGGATCTTAACAGTAGACATGTACTTAATTCTTTTGCAGAGCTGGGACACAGGTTTCTGTGCAAGCCCATGGTGTCCCTCAATGAGCAGGTACTGCAGGCCAGCAGAAGTGCTTCTGTGGAGAGGAGCAGCTGTTACCAGGGTTCGACATTGCACTGCAGGCTTCAGAGATTTACTTTGGATGAATTATGCTGGTCCCATGGATTTAACGCCCATCAGCATTTGGAGTGAATTAGGCACATTTCTAGATCATTTTTTCAGTCCAGTTTCATTGGAGTGAAATCAGAGTTCACTCCAAGGCCATCTTCCAGTGCAAACCTAAGCACAATAAACAGGGACACTCAGGAGATTCCTCTTCTGAGCCAAACTGAAACATTAATACAGATGCACTTCTGAGCTCTCCAGTGTAAGAAAGAACCATTACTATTCCCTTCTCCTGTTTTCCCAAATTTACTCCATGAAGGTGAAGGTTTCAGAAGTGATTATTATCCTGTTAACTTCATGCAGTGATTGGGCTCTTAGGCCCAGGGGCTGTTTTTAACACATGTAAGGCAATGCCAGAGAGACACTGTCTCCATTTACAAACTGGTAAAACACTTAGCACGGAATGGAATTACAAGGCCTCCTCCAGGATATTCCTTTGATGGCAACTATTTCTATCTAATAGACACTGCAGAATTGGCTGTTTGGATCCACCATTAGAGAGAGGAACTGCAGCTCATGTAACATGTCAGAGTTCAGGGGAAATGAAGTCATGCAGATTTGGCAATTAATAGCAGCAATGTTGATCTTTGCAGAGCTGCCCAACCATCTCTGGCCCACCATACATTTTGAGCAGCTTCACCCTGACTTTCCATTTATCCCCAAATACTTAATTACTGCAGGATATGTTCACAGTATTGTCAAAACACATAACTCCAATTCCTCATGCACATGCCCGGGACTGAATCTTAATCTCACAGATGTGTAAATCAGAAGAAAATATAAAGATTCTTTGAATGCTGCATCTTCATCAATATCAACCAATTAACTGCCTGAAGGAGAAACATAAGCACCTGCAGTTGGAAAGGGGGAGAGAAGAGCATATTTATTCTATTACCAGAACAAATGATGAGTGAAATAAAGCAAGAACAGAAGAAAATGCATTTAAATTTACGCTTTTTCTTCCTTACTGAATAGCAATATATGCCATCAAGGCATCAATTTTTCCGATTGGAATGTTTTGGGTTTGTCAGAAAAAAGTGAATATTACTGCTGGAGGGTTTATCTGGCAACAGCACAATCACTTTTTGCTACCTCCTAGGCTCCTGACTGCTGAAGTAATATGGGTTTTGTTCAATAAAGTGCATATTTCTGTATATTCAATATATGTACATCATGACTCAGACAGGAAAACCTTGCTGTTTAGTTATATAACATATACAGAGGGCACAATTCTTTTCAAAACCTCTTCAGTTTTCTGATGAGAAATGTGATATAATTTGGTCTCTTGAGCAAATAATAGTGAATTGAAATAGTGGGCAACTCTCTAATTCCCTCCCTTACTGGGCAGTTTCTTTGCCTTTTTTTTTGGGCCTTACAAAGGCAGGATAAGGATAAATCCACTAAAGAAGGAGATGAGTTTTATAGATTATTCAGAGGAAACTGTGATTGTGGTCCTTCCTCTGTTCTCTGAGAGATTTTGCTCATCCTGTATCCAGCACACTGAGCTGGTTCTTGTGCAGTTTCAGTAGTGGATTAAAATGTGCCTTTCCAAACATCCTTCCCTGTCCTCTTCCTCCTTGCTTCAAGGTTAAGCCTCATTTACCAAAGTCACTTTCAACTACGACAATGATTGTGAATCCCTCAATTTTGGGGGCTCCAGACTGAGACACTTCCAAGAGCCCTGACTCTCTGAGACAATTATATGTCCTCAACTATCACAGCCTTATAAAAGCCTCATAGTGCAAAGCCAAAAACTGAAACAAATCAAGTCACTAGTCACTTTTTGAAAAGATCTTCCTGTAATTTCTTCAGCCAAATCACAAAATCATTACTCAGATAGAACTTATTGGAATTGATATAAAGACTGACTCTACAAAAATCAATAAGAGAAGAATTCACAAATCATATATCCAGTAAGGAGCAAGTTCTTTAAAGTGTGAAGTTTTAATTGGACCCTCAAATGATGAGTAGTAATCTTGGAAGGAGATACAAAGCTATTGGGAATAACATGATAGCAGAAACTCACTGCAATTTCAGATGGCAGAACACCCACCCCATACTACGAGCATGAGAGAGAGAGGATGAATCACTTTAAGACTAAGACTGATGAGAAGGAAGTGACATTTCGCTGTGATTCATCCCTTATTGAATTCTATTGAGTGGTGGGCTGCTCACTCGGAAAGTCTTCAGCTCTGAGAAGGAAAAAACATTTGAAGGGAAACATTCCACTCTCCAGTTTTCATATGAGCTCGGTACAGCAAAGTCACCTGAGACAACTGGAAACTGGCCACGTTGTCCTGTTACCTGCTGGCAACTGCTTATGGTGGGTGCATATATAACACACTATTTGCATAAACACCCTGCTCACATAACTGGGTGATGTGATGTGTGTATAGAGATATGTACACACACAGATCAATAACCAAATAAAGGATTTCCAAAATGTGCAGCACAATCTGCATTGCAGAAATTGGTAAGAATTGTTCCAACTCTTCATTCTGAAATGTGAGATTTATGGTGCTCTAAATCCCATTTATATTTTTATCTGAATCAGCCTGCTCATCCCTTGCTGCTTTGCCTTCCCAAATCAAATTCAGTCAGTTCTCCCTAGCTCTGTCTGAATGTTTCCTTTGATTGAGTGATGTTATTTCTAGAAAAAACACTCAAATCAATTTAATGCAAATTCCTTTTCACGTCCTGGTTGACCCATCAGGACATCGACAATAATAGATTGAAGTAGTTACTTCCTGAGGCAGATGACTCATTGAGTGCTTAGTAATCAATTTTCATCGGTGTGACTGCATAATCTGTCTTTGGGGTTCTGTTACATGTCGTGACTGGAATGCCACAGGATCCTGGATTGCCTGATACAGAAAATGAATGGTGAGCCAGCAGCCAGCAGCCATTTTAAACTGCACAAACCACCCCAACAGAGCCACATCTGACACAGAAAGGCTCTAGCTGTTCTCATGCACCCCAGTGAAAGGCAGGAGTAAATCCAGGGGTACCAATGGTGGTGCACGAGTTGCGATCCACAGCAGCTGAGGTCAGAATTTGATCCCTTGGAGATTTGCCAGTTAAACACTGTTCTGAAATCAGATGCAACTCACTGCATCCAGCCTTTCCTCATCTCTGCAAAAATCACTTTCATTTCTCCTAGACTGAGAGGGGTGTAATCAAAACAAAGGGAATGAATTTTGATCTACTAGAGAAAGAATGTGAATTCATTTATGAAAACTTAGGGGAATTGGGGATTTAGATCAGCTAATTAAACACATTATGGCTCTACACTCGCTTACACAAACCTGCAATGTTTCCTAGCATCCAAACTGCACCTCACACAGGACATGGCATGTGATGATACTGCATCGTAGTGACCACATAATTTTTAATCCTTCTGGAAGATCACCAGGTGTTGGGGAGGATGAAACTGGAAAGCCTTGTGAATATGATTGTCTAAGTTTGGAGAATATGAAACCTATAAGTGAAATAGAATTAAGGGCAGAGTTCGACATCTGAAATGCCAAACCCCAGTTACTGAACAACTGGAAAACAATGG
>VZRV01007335.1:300737-360225 GCA_013398115.1 Falcunculus frontatus | reverse complement strand
GCAGGGCCTCTTCACCCACGCCCTGGCAATAAATCGCTTGCTTCAAGACAACTTTTGACTCCAGAGATCTCTCATCGTTTGTCCCGACCGTCCGAACCACGTGATTGTACAACCAGGAATGTGTGTTTCCAGCACAATGGCAAGCTCCACACTCTATTGCCATGAGGTATCCTGCAAGAACACATTCCTGCAGCTGGGATGCGGGACCAACTAAGCTGAAGTCAAAGTTGTTCCCTCCGTGCTCTAGGATGAACGATGATTCCGAGGCTCGTGCTGTGGTGGTACCACTGAGTTCAGATTCCTTCAGAATTAGACTGTGTGGGTAACAAAACCAGGGCAGAGAACACCTGGCAGATTCTGTGCACCATTTCAAGGCAGGAACTTTAATTCTCGAGATTCCTATCAGTTTGACAATTTGTTTGGTTTTGTTACACACTCCTCATTCTCTCTGGTGTGTCTTTGAAAAGCAACACTTGAAAGATTTAATATTTGTTGACATTGTAGCTTTCTGACAAGGAAACATTGCTCTTTCTAACAAATTCTTTGTTCATGAGGAGTACACAATCCTATGAAGAAAGCTGAGGGGCAAACTCCATAAAGCTTGGAGGCATGGCTTGCAGTGGAACAGTCACCACCATCCTTCAAGAAATGTAACAAATTCAACCGTGGAATGAGGGAAAGTTCTGAGTTTAAGCTGGTCCATAAACTACGAAATGAGTCTGTTCTTTGGTAGGAAAAATTCTGATTTCCTGTTTTAGTTTAGATTTTGGTTTAGATCCCCCTGCAGTGTCAGTAACAAATGCTGCAGCAGAAATACCAGGGTGCACCCTGAGTGCTGAGAGCTCCTGCTCCCCTGAGCTCCATGGCTTGTGCAGGGCTTCCCATGGAGCCACTGGGAATAGCAGCAGCTGTTTGTAACTGAGTACAGATTCAGCAGGGCCTCAGGGCTCATCTCTTCAGCACTAACACACAATAAGATGGCTTGGGCCTGGCTCCCATTCTCACTCACAATGATTCTGTAATGACCTCAGTGACAATAACTCTTTCCAATCAGTGACAGAACCAGAGAGGGGAATTTTGGTAGCAGAACTGTAAATGAACAAAGCCACAAACAGCTGCTCCCTGTACAGATGCTCCAAGGCCTCTCACTGCTGCCAGCCAATGCTGCTCATTCCATGTCTGTGTAGAGATTCTCCCTAATCTACAAAAACTTACAGCAGTCATGACCCAGTTGGTGGTAATTTAAGTGTCCAAGTGAACGTGCAGTAGCAGCAGGATCTTGGGAGTGAGCTCTGATATTTCACATCACATCACTGGATGACTGGTAATTATCAATGCAGTGGCTAAGACAAAAGACAACCTTTCCTTAGGGAAAAGCACATACAGAGATTCTGGAAGGCAGAGCCACATGTACACTTAACAATAGCACCTGCTTTAGCTATAAGTACAGTTCCTTTTGATCATGGTTATTATCTCCACAGGGAGCTGCTCTTTTGCCTTCATGATTTTCCATACAGTCCCACTAAAATACATTCTCAAACAGGGAGGTTTTTGAGACAGTTGCTACAATAAAAGAAAGTATAAACAAAAAGCACAAATACATGCTGGGAAGAGAATGGATTAAGGGCAGCCCTGAGGAGAAGGACTTGGGAGTATTGTTTGACCAGAAGTCCAATGTGCCCTGCAGCCCAGAGGGCCAAACACATCCTGGGCTGCATCCAGAGCACTGTGGGCTGCAGGTGAGGGAGGGGATTGTGCCCCTCTGCTCTGCTGAGACCCCACCTGCAGTGCTGCATCCAGCTCTGGGGTCCCAGGAAAGAAGGACACGGACCTCTTTGGACTGTAAGAAACAGTCAAAGTTTACTGATCACAATCCATAGGCTAAGAATTAGCTGTCCAGACAAGCAAGGAAATACTAAAAAATAACAAATGCACTACCAGAAAATAAAGATCGCTTATTGAAGTATTGGCAAACCAGAAAGTACTCTATTCATAATAGTTTATAAAAAATATGTTTCCTATCTCTACTTTTTAAGTATAATAACTTATTGTAATAGATGTGAATAATTTGAGTTCTGCATTCCTGTAATTCATCTCTAGAGTGACACATCAGTTAAAGAGCAGCATTGAGCACAAAGTCCCATGAATGTAACCATAGTTGCAGTGGAGTGGAATATAATTAACCTTTACATAGTTCAGATGTGCAAAGGTTATGACACCTGCCACTTACAAAGTACTCCTGGCTGGTCTTGGGAAATTGGGTTTGCTGTAGGTACCAGGGTGATTGTTCTGAACCTGCACATACACACACATACATCATGTCCAGTATAATTTCTACTACTTAGAGCAGCTCTCCATGAGACTGAACACGAGCTGAAGTAAGCAAGCATTACAGAGATGTTTTAAATACATTCCCCTTTCTGGCTCCCCTCTCCTTTTTCCCTTGGTGCTTTGAGGAGGACACTGCTGTGCTCCAGTCCAGGGGACTGTGTGGTGGGTGAATGCTCCTGCAGCAGGAGCTCGTGGGGAAGGCAGAACCCTGGGTGTGCCAGAGCAGGGATTATCCCCCCTCGAGAGCAGGGAGCTGCTCCCCCAGCCCCAGCCCAGTGCAGGGTGCAGGAACCTCCTGCCCTGTGAGTGACTGAGGCCCAGCCACTGCTCCAGGGTGCCCACGGTGCTGGAGTCTTGCTTAGTGCAAGATCAGTTGGGATGTTAATAACAGTCCAGAAACTGATACAAGAATGTTGTGCTTAGATGTATTTTTAGATGTATTTAGGGCTTTTGAGATGAGGATAGATCTTAGTCAACCTTCAGTACACACAGATGGAGAATGTTCTCTTGAAATATCCCATCCAAATATTTGAAAGGATAGAGATGGATTTTGCCTTTTTTTTTTTTCAAATATTCCATAAAGAGCAAATAAGGTTCAGAGAAGACATCCTCTGTCTAGAGGGCCTGAGGTACTAATGACAGGAATAATCTGATCCATCAGGGGAAGGTCTTGGAGACAAAGCTTTTTATTTAGTCCTGATGGGGGAAAAAAACACGGTTCACAAGCTAAATAGGAGAATTAGCTCTATAATGAGAATAAAATGCCATCATATTCAGCATCATTGCAGATGGAAAAGCCAAAAGAAGCAAGAAAGAAAAAACATCTGTATCAGTGACACATCATCTCTTTAAAAGTTTTAACGGGAGAGAAGACTCATAAATGAGAACATCTGAAAGTGAAGTTCTTGCAAACAGCACAGAAATTGTTTAAAGGCATGGTGTCAGAGTCTCAGAGTAAATGTATGTCTGGTGGAAAAGAATAAAAGGACTACCAAACTAAGCTAACAGATTTTAATATCTGAGGAAGAGGCACTGTTAGCAGTAAAAGAAAGTTAATCCAAAAAAGTAAAAATCTTATGTAAATGCATATGGAAAAAAAAAAAAAGCCTAAATTCTGGGGGGTTAAATCTAAACATTTCCAGGACTAGAGGACACTCACCAAAAAGCCAAAAAGCAGCTGAGGGAACGACTCTCTGCAGCATATGGTTACTGCCCACAGCCCAAACGTGTCCCCTGCTCCCCAGAGAGTGGGTTCCATGTGCTGGGACACAAAAGTGCATTGCTTGGCTGTTTCCTATCACAGCACTAGGGCTGATGGGTACAGCTTACTGGGGACATCACAACTGGCATGAAAGGAACATTTCTCACAATCAGGACAATTAGCCACTGCAATAATTTCCCTGGGGAAGTGGTAGCTTCCCCAACACTGCATACTTTTAAGATCCAGCTGAAGAGGCTGCTGGGTTATCTTGTCCAGACCGTGGTTTTGTCAGGAAAGGTTGAACCAGATGACCCCAGACGTCCCCTTCCAAGCTGGTATCTGATTCTCTGAGAGCTTCTCCTTGGCTGCACTGCACATCTGCCCTGGGAGTGGGACCTCCACACGCCCTCAGAATGGACACAGGGGAGCAGAACACTCCTCTACTGCTCTGGCAAAGGCTGTGCCCCTGCAGAGTGCATCATGCACTGATCACTTCACTTTTAGAAGGGTGATGGTAAACTGCTACATCAGAACAGTTGGTAACAGCAATTTTCATTTATCATTAGTCTAAGCAAAAGTCAAATATCAAATGGACATAGGAACCAAAAAAAACCCCCAACCAACTTAAGAATAGAGCTCCAGTGGTGTCAGGTATCATGTTATTGAATGACTCCTGCTGTGCAGTACTCGGCATTGCGATGGATCCAAGAGATTGCTGCGTGGCAGCAGCTGGCAAACACTCCTGGCTATCACATCTCCTTGTTCTTACCAGTTAATCCCTCAGAATCAGACTTAAAAGAAGGGGCTTTGTTCTGGTGTTGTGGGTTTTCATGCTCTCGATCTGCTGGTTTTGTGAAAACTAAATATTCCCTGTAAATAAAGGGAAATATAATGACACTTGTAATGGCTGGAGAATCTCGGTGATAGATTTGTCCAAGCTGCGACTCTGTGCTGGGGCTGAGGTGACAGAAACAAAAGGGAGTATCTGCTACATGGATTCAGCAGGCAGCCCAAAGCAGGAGGGTGGGAAGGGTTTGCTTTCTCATGGATAAATACATCCCCCTTCTAAAATTATTGTAATTTTTGTCCTTTAAATCAAAAGTGAAAGAAGTAAAACACCAGAACACGTTTGAATATAATTTAAGATCTGAATCAGAACAGAGGGTAACTGCTAGAGTTTGTCATTAACTCAGTTGAAGTTCTGTGGAAGAAGCAGTCTGCAAAGTTATAATATCTGAAATAGTGTGACTGGTTTACTAGCCTCCTTAATTATTTTTATGCCAAAATGCAAATGGTATATCAGGCTCTTTTTCATTGGTAAAGCTTTAAGGAAAATTCCTAATTAAAATTCTGTGAGACAAAGTACTTGATATCCAAGCTTGTGTCCCTATCATAAGTGTCATTATATAATGTGTGCTTCTATTTGTGTGCATGTCCTTCACTCTCAATCTTTTATCTCTCTAATGGAATTGAAAATTTAATGGTTTCTGTGTTCTTTGCAGAACATCATGAAAGATTATTAAAGAAGAGATACCTATATGGCTGAATATACTTGGTTCATATGAACAGTTTATAAACTGCTAAAAACAACCCCCAGAGCAAGACAAAGTTATAAATACTGTGATAAATATTTGTTTCTGAAAGAGCTCACTGGTATTAGCTTGACAACAACATGTCAGCAAAGGTGTTTAGATCCAGCATCAAAATTACAAATATTCCATGTGCTCTGTCACCTCACCTGAGCACTACAGAGAGGAAAAAAGGCAAAGCATTTCTTTAGCTCAACTTTAAATGATATTCTTACTATCATTCGCAGGAGTTGTGTTTGGTTTTTATGTCTCTATGCATTGTTCTGAGAGAACCTTTTACAGTAATGAAATATCTCTGCAGTAACTGACCTGCAGTAACACTGCCACGTGTTGTCAGCAGAAAGCAGAATCCCAAGCAAGATAATGGGATTTCTCTTAATTCGATTTGCCACAGATGTAGTTAGCATGCCAGCATTCTCCTTGCAGAGATGCTACTCTTTATGGTTTGGTTCCTAATTAACGTCGTCACTCGGAGCTACACAGTGCTGCTGGCTCAGCTGCCATCTCACACAAATCTAATTTGGCCCTGCAGAGTGGTGTTAGTTCTGTGCATCCTAGGAGCAGGCAGACAGCAGCCCAATGCACGTGGCAAAAATGTGAAGTTCTGCATCCCACTCGGTGCTGGGAGAGCAGGGCAGGGAAGAGCAGCCATCACTGCAGCTGAGGAAGAGGTGTCTTGCACAAATGTTCCTCTGGTCATGGCAGTCCAGTAAAAACAATAATTAAAAAAAGAGATTGAAGGGTATGAAGCCTATATGTAAAAGATTTTAAACTGATTTTGAGTTTCTAAACCAGGCATGAGACTGGGTGGTCTGTGTTGAGGCAAATGCAAAGGCACAGTCCAACTCCTAAGACTCCACGTAGGGAGTGGCATTTTGATTTCCCTCAGCTTATGGAAGCTTGATTTTACAGCTCCACAACTGTCTTTGAGAAGCATCTTCTAGCAGCTACAATAAAATATTCAGAGCAAGGATAACACCAATAAGGAGACACTAATCCTTACCCTCTGTGAAAAAACAATCTGAAATCAGACTCCATCTTGAAGAAGAAATGATAGTTATACCACACATGACTAGGAAAGACCTATTTTTCAAAGAGCAATTACAAGCACAAATTTTTCTACTTGTGCACAGCATCACCAGAACGTCATGTGACTTACATACCTTTCACAGGCAAAAAAAATTAGCATAAATAAACCCACAATATTAAAAAAAGTTAAACTGCCATCGAACAGAATTAAAGCAAAAAGTAATTTGAGGGAGCTTGAATTCCACTGAACTACCAGATCCTATTGACAAATTGCACTAGTGTTGAAATTTTTCCTTTTTATTAGTTCCTGCATCCTTGCTTACAACTGTAACAGCACAAGGTTTGAGGGCCTCAGCAGAATTCAGCTCATAAAGTTCTATTCAAGCTCACACCAACATAATTTATGGTCACACCCTCTGCCATAAAGAATATAATGTTAATGATCTTAGAATCTGTTAGGCCTCTGGAACTACTGAGAATTACAACTCTGTCTGCACACGTTGGAAACTCCCCAAGATTAAAGTCTGAAAAATGAGCTTCTGTCATGTTTCACAATCCAATTAAATATATCAGTGTCTCAAGGGCCAACAGTTAGGTCTCAGAATAACAGTCAAGCACAGGCAGGAAGACACAGAAGTATCAGTGTCAGAGCCTGGCTCATCTTGAAATCAGACCCTAAAGAGATACCACTTCATCCTTCTAAACAGGGCATGAAAATGGAAAAAAATTGTGGAAAAAGGCATTTACACAGGTAAAATCCCCTCACAGGCAACTTTCATTTTGTGGTCTGTTATAAAAATACTGGAAGCCAGCAGTGAGATTCACCCAGGTCCTTTTCATTGCCTGAGTACGGCCTGTGTTAGCTATCAGTGCTCGTTCTAGGATTTTATCTAAAGACCCCTTATCTGTGAAGTGCCTGTCACCCATGTACAGAGAAACTGCTGGAGCATCACGGGGCCACTCCACTCTGCAGCTGCTTAAGCCCTTTGCTGTGCTCCCCCAGGCCTTAGTGCAGTGGGTGCTTCACTTTCCCAGAAGTAGGAGCTGGAGAGGGAATGTCATAGAACACAATCGTAAAATCCATTGATAAGGTGGAACACGATGCATAAACCCAGCAGTTTGCCACACCTAGCTGATCGTTAATAACTTCTCAGTGTACGTTGGGTAGCAGCAGAACAGGGAAATGTTTCAAACAACACAAAAAGAAAACCTGAAAACACAAATATGCAGTGACCTTAATGTTATTGTTGGGGAACAGAGGCACAGCCCCAGTGAGCGAGTTAAGAGGTGCTACAGATCATGAGTGAAATTGTGGGTCCTGGTTAAGTAAGACAAATCCCCTGGTTCCACAGCCCACGTGGGCAATCTGCTTTCACACCCCATGTGTGTCTTTTCCCTCTGCACCCAAGAGCAATGGCAGCACAAAACACCTGCTGCTGAGCAGGTAAGGACATGGCATTTATAGCTGAAAAAGTCACTGGCAGTGCCCCTCTCCCACCCTGTAGCTGATTTAGAGGTGAGAAGCCCCTTTCACTTCTAAGTCATTTCAGCTTTTACTGTTTTGTTTTTTGAGCAGAGATGAAGGAAATTAGTAGAGCCTGGTGGTAGCTGATAAGACTCATTCGAACACGATTTGTCTTTCAAAAACAATATGTTTCACAGAAGGTCGTAAAAAAGGCTGTAATTTGGGGTATAACACTTTCCCTCATGTGAAAGGAAAAAGCAGTTCACATCACAGCAAAGCTTCAGGCTTTGGGTGGGGCTGTCATTTTTTCAGCATCATCATTAGTCATTCTTAATTTCAGTACCACATACCAGCATCACTTCTTCAACAGAAAATGGTGATAGCTTTATGAACCCAGTAAAACTTGTTTGTTTATAGCTTATGGATCCAGATACAACTCTCTGCCTATCATCTCTGTTCAAGCATTTTAAGATCCAATAAATTTCTCCAGCCCAGACTCCTGTAGCGTTGCACAGGGACCAAATCAAGTGAGCTTGTCACTCGTCGGCCTTGTCATCTGCACACAGCTTGGCAAGATCACTGCACGTGTTCAGTCCAGCTCAGAGTAGCTTTTGTGACAAAAGTACAAGAAGAGATCAAACAATTTATGTGACAAGCAGGATAATACAGGAAGATGTGAGCAGCTGATGGCAGCACAACAGGGGAACTTAAAGCACTGCAATCAATAGGTAGTGACTAAAGTTCACAGTTTTAAGGTACAAATAAAGATAGATCATGAAGCTCTATCTCCTCTCCTGTGTTCCAGTCCCAAAGGATTTGCATTTGTCAAAGCTCTTCTTGGCATTTTCTCTCTTACTCAGTATCAAACCTTTCCTACCCATAAAGTCAATCCACTTGCCAATCAAGGTTCTCCAGAGCTCGTGAACTTCCTAAAAAGCTCTGTGCATTGCAATTTTTATTCAAGTTGTTTTACCATTTCTGTTCTCCCACTTGCTGGTTCTTGGTATCAAGACTTGACAAGCAGGAAACTACACACCTGAGGACTCCAGAAGCTGTGAGAGATGCAGTAATGATTGTCTAGAAAACCACCTAAAGGATGAATGCATTCCTATTACTGAAGATTTCCCTATGTTTGTTGTGTAGTTTTCACTTGTGGAAATTTTGTCGAAGAAAAAAATTCCACGTGGATCCGAAACAGCTCAAAATTTAAAATACTATTAGGAAACATTCAATTATTTTGGCCACAGTCAGTCATTGAAATGTCTTCAAAAAGTACTTGAAACCCTAATTCTCTTGCATTACTATCTGAAGTGATTCCAGTTAAGTTTTCTTTCATGAAACTCACAGGTCAAGAAGTAGCAGATAATCATCTGAATTTTTAGATGCTCATCCCGAAAAGATTACAAAATTCACCTATAGCTGCTTGTTATATTTCTCGTATGATTGAATCTGTCAAGGATTTGAACTTGCACAATCAAAGTACTCTGCTATCATAGGTCATTTTCTCCCCAAAGACAGACACTCATTTTTTCTCTTCTGGAAAAGAGGTCTTTAACATTTACAGTTTTTAAAGACTAGCAGTGCACTTGTGAAAAGCATTAAAGCCTTATAGAACATCACTTTATGGCTGCGTGTACCATCATCAACAAAAGAACACCTGTCAGAGAAAAACACAACTCTATCTTTTCCCCTAAACCATGAGAGGGTAATTTTCAATGTAAATGAGACCTGAATATTTTACTCTTCCCTGGCAAGAATCTCACATGAAAAGCAAATGAAGCAAAAAAGACTGACATTATTACTCACCAAAAATAGAAATGTCTCAGATGCTCAAACATTTGCTTAGGATAAACTACAAAAAGCAAGATAATTAAAAAATATCTCTCTGCCTTCTTCCTACTGAGCTAAGACAAGAATATTTCTTGACATGGAAACTGTGAATCTTGGCCTTATGACTTCAATTCTTGAAGGCCATACAGAACCTTTCCACCTGTATTTGGAAAATGCCCAGAAACCGTTTGTGCCACCAAACCACCACCAAGGCTTTCAAAGGCAGCAGGAGCTGCTGGAATGAGAGAACAATTAAAGTGAGCTGCAATTGATGCCTCCTCCAGCCACCTAGAAACAGAGACTAGACAAGAGTAAGGGAATAAAGACAGGTATTTATTTGAAGGGCCTTCAAGGTACACCCTGGGGGAGCCAGAGGCTGCTTCCAAAAATTGGACCCCAAGATGGACCCCAGGTCACGAGTTCTTCACACTTTTATAGGTTTGGATCATTTGCATATCAGGGTTAATTCTCCAATTAAAGCCCCAGTTTTAGCGATGTAACTCCCCTCAGCTTGCCCCCCTTAGAATCTTTAGTTTACACATTTTGGGCCTAAAAACAGCCTGGCTGTCCTTGAAGGCAAAGCCTGGAGAGGCTTTGTTCTGTCTGCCCAGTACGAGAGAGCAGGAATTACAGGCTACAAGGAACTTCAGAGTTACACTCTAAGCAGTACAGAATTTGAAAATATAAAAGTTAAAACCTAAGGCATCACAATGAAATGAAGAAGGTGTTTGTGGGCTCAGCTGGACATCACAGAGCAGGGCACGGGAGGGGAAGGCTGGCAGCACTCTCTGCTCCAGTGGGCAGTGCCTGCAGTGAAGTTCCTCTGCTGGGAATCAGCACCCCAGAACACCAACCATCACTGCTAATCACTGAGGGAAGGGTGTTGGTGTTCCTCAGCCCCTGGCTGCAAGAAGAACCTACAACAACATGACACCGAATAATACAAGAAACAGGCAATGCATAGATCCACAAATGCATCCACAAGTGCGTGATTTCTCTGAAGTGCAATAATATTTAAACCATTCTAATTTTGTTTTCTGGGACTTGCCTTATGATTTCTGGACGTGGTGAGGTTGGCGGGTGGCACAGGAGCGTTGTGTTACAGCCCCAAGGGACTATTGTTGGCAGCACACCCAGCACCAGCGTGCAAAGAGATGACAACTGTGTGTCCCTGCACAAAAGGGTGATAGGAAAACTGGGTTTTAAACCGCAGGAAATTTGAGAGGAGGCACGATGCTTTCAGAGACAACTGGGTATATAATGCTTCTGCACACGTAAGCACCTGCATGTGTATGTATATACATACATTTATCACATACTCTCTGTATCAAATATCATGCATGCCAAGCTGAGCAACAGGAAATGAAGAAATGAAAATAAGCGAGGGTTTCCTCTGCAGCTGAAAATAAGGAAATATCTGTTTGCCAGAACTTTAAACAGTACACAGGGCCTAACGTTTTTGGCAGTACAGTTTATAGCATCACCTACAATGACAAAGATAGAGAAAGACATCATTATTCCATAGAAATGGCAGTATTTTTTTATTCAGGTTTTTATTCTAGAGCAGGAATCAGTGGCACAACCCAATTATTTTCAGACTGGGAGAGGCAGAATGGGAGAAAATACTGATTTTGAGAGGACAATATATTCAGAAATATCTTCAGTAGCAAAGTCCTGCTAAGCCTCAAGCCATTCTTCTGGTGATGATTTTCTATGTGAAGGGCACTACATAAGAATAAATTTTATGTATCCATACCCAGGAAAGCAAAGACAAAGTACAGGCTGCAGTCTCACTCAGACTCCTAATGTCTAAGGATTCTAAAAACCTGAAGGAATAGCTCTAGATACCCTTCAATTTTTTAATTCACAGAGTGCTATCTGGAGGTAATTTTAATGTACCTAAGTGGTTTATACTTTCCAAACAGGGTAGAACCACAGAAAATCTACAAAGCTTTAAAAATGTAAATGGCAGAGCCTCACAAGGAAAACGACTCAGGACGTTCACACTGAAACTTCAAGTTTGATCCAAACACATTAAGAGGATTCTTGGAACAGTTCTACTGCTCAGCTTTATTCAGATGTGCAGTGTGGTTTCCCTTTCTCCCTAGTTATTACCCCAGAAATTTGCTTTTGAACTGGCCATTAGGACTGTACATCAGAGAAGAAAACTAAGCAATGTGATTGCTAAATAATTTCCTCCAAAGGAAGTTATTCCCTGATATAGTTCTGGTCCCAGTCCCTCAGGAATGACAGTGCAGCACTGATGTCAGGGCATACCCAGCTCCCAGAGCTCAGAACTGCTCCCGTGGCTGAAGGCACATTTACAAATAAACATTTGCAAGCTTGGCTCATTGTTACTGAGAAACTGAGAACGGTCCATTCACTACATTGAAAAAAAAAACCAATGGGCTGAAAAGCAGAGAGATTTAAATGAAATTGTTTCACTGCCCACTGCAGTGATTGGAAATACTCCCACAGAGTCCAGAAGATATTTATTGGGATCATATTTCCAAGTGTTTCAAGAATTATACAGGGTTGAAAATGAAAATAAATTACTGCCTTCTAAAGACAGATTCAACAATTTGTGTTAGGGCACCAGAAAACTTTTCTATTCAAGTTATAATCCATAAAATAATTGTTTTCTCTAACATGAAAAAACCTCTATTATTTTGTTTATGAATATAATGAATATTGACGCAAATTAAAATGCCCAGATTCCAAAACAAATTCTAACGCTTCTTTGTAAGCTGACATTATATTTTCTCTGACACCTCAGTCTGTAGCTATTGCTCCTTTGATGATAAATACAAACACATGAAAAATACAATGCAATCCATGAGACTTCCAGAATCTCCTTAGGCAGAGAAGTATACACATATCACCTCTATTTGTAGGAGCCCAGTTATAAAGAATTGTAGAAGGTTTTTTTTCTCTCCAAAGCCTGAATTTCTCAGAAAGTTACAGGGAAAAAACATTTAAACTCACACAATGCAGTAGCAATTTCCGGGCATGGGCATTGTTTTAGCAAAATAACCATATGCTTATCCATGGCAATAAGAGAATTAAGTTTTGATGTGCACACAAATTTATTGCTGCAGTGAGTCTGGGTTTGAAGTAAGTACTTTAATCCCTCTGTTCTAGAAGCCTATTCTAGGCATTAAGACTGACTAGCTTTCCTGAAAAATCTCGGTTTAAACTTCATAAGTAATCAAGAGAGAAATTGTTCCATGGAGGGAATTATATGTCCTTGGCTCTCCTGCTCCAAAGACTGTTTTCCTAATAAGTGATTGGCAAAGCTAAGAAAACATACAACTATATTTTGGGCTTGATCATTTAAACATGAAAACCCATTTCGGAAACGGATATATAAAGTTGTATTTTAAAAATGAAGCCACATTTTAAAAAGAAAATAATTATTAGATTCATTTCTTCACTAATCAGGCTGTGTATACCTTTTCTTCCTCACTGGAAAACTGTGTTAAACATGGATTCCCTATTAGTCTTCAGCTAGCATTCTACATTGCATAAATAGGGTCAGCTCTTGGTTATAAAGCATGAGGGATAAGTTTAATAAAGCAAACAGATAGCAAAATACACACAAATTAGGTTATCAGAGCATTTTCAGAACATTGACCTGGCAAATAGGTTTCCATAAAGAATAAAGGTCGGTTCAAGAGGAGCAGGAAGCTCAGTGGGCTCAGCCAGCTTTGGGCACAGGGGCTGTGCTGCAGGAAGGGATGTATTTGGCTCCCTGTTTGTGTTTTATACAGCACTGGCTGCTGGTTACACTCTCCCACTGTATGGATTCAGCTGATGAATGCTTCTGAGATCTGCCTCCAAGTATTCCAGCTAAAAAGAGATGCTCAAGAGTCATAAGGTTTGGTATCTCTTGTGTATTTAGCTGTTAACTATGTTCACTGGACAAATGACTTCTATTTCTCTTAGAGCAAAACAAATACGTTAGCAGGAAAAGCAAGTCCAAAGGGGGGAGGGTGTGGATAGGACAAATTTTGGGCCTTCAGCAGAAACAAAAGAAAACAGTAGTAATAGGAGCATTGTACTCTCCTATTTATATACCATATTTTGAGACTTTCATTATAGAAACGTCTAAACTGAGAATTTGAAGGAATGATTTCATTTGTATGAAATGAATGATTACATCGTGCAAGGCATAAAACCCCAATGATGCCAGATTTGCTTCAGGGCAAGGAGTCAGTAGGATTTAATGCTGCCTCTTGCAACTCTGTGACAAATAAACCATAGCAAAGGTCCCAGGATTTATCAGAAAGGCTCCATCCTAAAAGCCTCTGCTTTGTGACGAGAAATCTGGACTTTTCCTGCAGAATCTTTCTGGAGCTGCCCAAGCTGTGGATCAGGAGAGGAGCAGTGGGAAGACAGATTCCCTGCCCTCACGGTGACTGATGGAGCCCTGCAGAGAAGGGGATGGAAGCAGCTGATGGAGAAAGCAGTGGGGAGAAGCCAGCAATGAATGAAGTCAGGGGAGCACCACGAGGGGCTCAGCCAGGAATGGGAGCAGTCAGCAACAAACTCATCTGCTGCAGGGTGATGGCAACGGCAGTGAGAGGCAACAAGGGACAGTGGCTGATGAGAAATACCAGGATTACAGAGTCTGGAGAGGCCTCCTGCTATGCCTTTTACTTGGGTTTTGCTGTGTAGTCTCCTGGTATTGCCCAGTCTATTAAAATCAGGTGTCTGGTCACCAAGAG
The DNA here is from genome assembly GCA_013398115.1 of Falcunculus frontatus. NCBI lineage: Eukaryota > Metazoa > Chordata > Aves > Passeriformes > Falcunculus > Falcunculus frontatus. The sequence continues at coordinate 346,053 of VZRV01007335.1, read as the reverse complement.
GAAGGCTGCTTGGTCACCTGCAGCTGAATGCTGTCCTTTTGGAAAGGACAGGGAGAGGAAGGATGCACTCTGTCTTCCCAGAGACAACTTCAGCATGTAGAACTGCTTGGAGATCTAAAACTCAAAGCAGGTCGGGTGGTGGAGGGGCAGGGAATCCAGTGAATTAGCCTGGGGTAAGAATGTACCTGGAAGAGCAGAAATGGCCAAAACTGAGAGGACCAAAACAAAGATAACTCTGCTAGAGACTCATAAGGGTCCTTGGAGAGTTTGTTGCAGTGCAGGCAGACATCAAAAGGCTTCCAGTTTAGGAAAGAAAGAGAGACATCACCCCAAAATGTCAGAGGACAGGACTCTCACTGAGAGAAGGTAGGAGGAAAGCCATTTAAGAAGTTTTCATTTTTCTCTAGCTCAGCCAAGCTGAGGTTCAGTACAGCATCTCTCTCAAGAAACACCATTTTAGAGACCCTGCAGTCCTGCTGGTTTGAGCTCCACTCTAAGCAGGAACATCAGTCAGCTCTACCTCCATGTTCCAGCTGACTCAAGGTCAGATCCCTCCCTTGGCAGTCTTTGAAAGGCCACAGAAACTCCACAGCCCCCTCAGAGACAATCTGGGGGTGTGCCATCACTGCAGAGGAAAGAGAGCAACCAGCTGACCACTGCCTTACGTGGGGGTTTGGGCACTGGTGTTTGTCTTGTGGTGACTCTCCATGGCACGTTCTCATGGTTCCAGCTCTCCAGAAGAAGTTCCTTTTGCTTAAGTGCATTTGATTAACCCCTATGAGCGAGAAACTATCACTTCGACAACACTGAGACAATTAAATTCATCATCCCAGGTTTCTGGGTGGTGCTTGTGCCTTTGTGGGTTCTTATTTAGTAAGGACTCCAGAGGCTCCCATGACAGCCAGTCAACACCTGGCAGAAGACTTAGAGGGTATTTATTGACCTTTGTAAAGCTCTTAGAAAGCTACAGATGGGAAGCAATATATGAGTAAAAAAAAAAAGTATTTCCCTGAATCAAAATAACACTATAATAATAGCAGCTTCACTCAAAGCTCAGGTTTGAAACTGAGATTCCTTAGGCCAATATAAAATGATTCTTCTTCCCTTAAGCTAGGAGATGTGGTTTTTATCCTTTAAAGAGGCCATAGCTGTACATATTGATAAAGTGTTCCTTCTCCAGCCCAAGGAAGATTTTAAACTTTCAAGGGATTACAGGATTTTATATTGTTAGTGGATAAACCTAATCTTCCCCTACCCATGTTCTGGAATCCCTAATAATGAAAAAAGAAACCAAGGATTAAAAGCTAGTGGTATTATAGCTGTCAACACATCAGCCTTAATTTTTCAAAAGCTTTCACACAGGTACATTGATGTGTCTGGAGCCTTTTGCTGAAAGCACTTGATCAGTTTCACTGTGATAAGATAACCAAAAGTTACTTTATTTTTATAAGCATAGCACATCCTTATACATACACTGGATTCATTTTCAATTCTTCCTTCTCCCCTGAGTCATAAGTATTTGGAAATATATGGTCACCTAGGATGGAAAGGCATTCAAAGGCATCCTGGTGAAATTTCTATTACAATACTGACCACTATTAGGTGTGTCACAGCATTCTGGCAGCTTGTGAAGAGGGGGAAAAGAAAAATTGCAAGCAAATGATTACTTTTTTCCTCATAACATTGAAGTGGCAAAATAGATCCCCAAATCAGCAAATCCCAATGTTTCACTTCTTGTGCTTCAGAGCTCCTCCTTCTGCAGGGAGGTGAAACAGCTGTGAGCTACTGGGACTCTCCCAAACCAGTATCAATTAGGTTCCATTAGCTCCAAAATATTTGCAGAACACATTAATAGCTAATTCAGCTCCCCATGGGAAAAGGCTTAAAAATCATGTAGAATCACTGACCCCACTGGAGGCACAACATCAAGGCACATGGGGGCAGCTGAGAAAATGCCAAGCCTCTTCTCAGTGACCCTTTGTAATGAATAACCATCAACCTCCAGTGCAGAGCAGGAAAAATTTCCCCTTTTCCTTTACCAACCTCTAGGAAAAAAAAAACTAGGCAGCTGCTTAGATTGAGTATTGAAGTTTCCTCTCACATAGTCAGGTTATTCTTGGATAAATCAGAGGAAAGTGCTCAAATAGAGCTGTGTTGGGAGGGAAAAAAAAGAAAAGAGACTTTGGAAAAATCTTCACATCTCTCTTTTACATTGATCCAAGAAGCTAACAGGCAATTAACTGCTGCAGTGGTACACTGCCACCTAGAAGAAGCACTTCAAGAGATCACAGACATCCCATCTGATTATTAAAGAGCAAAGATGCCATCACACTGGCCAGATCTTTGCAGTCTGACCTTTGAATATTAAGTTTTTGCTGATACACACACCTACCAGACAAATGCTTAGCCCAGTGAGAGACTTTATAATTGAGGAAAAGATACAGACTGATGCCAAAAACGTAGAATGCCTTTCCTATTAAAAAGTTAACCTACATTGATTTACTACATGTGCATATCTTGCTATTGTGATAATAAATTGACAAAAGAGCCTTTGAGGATGGCCAAAGAAAATAAACTTCCTATGGAGGTTCCTGCCTGTGAAAGCCCTTTCAGAAATAAAAAAGTGCAATTAAAAAACCAAGACAGATCAAAGAACTCAACAGTAGAATATCATCTTAGGGACAGAATTATTGCCCATTTGCTGCTCACAAAGGCTGGCCAGCACGGCTTTGTTATTGGGTTTTTCCCCCCTGATATCACTGCTCTTAACTCTATCTGCACGAAGCATCCTGTGAAATGATCCATGTGTCTCAGCCAGAGGGAGGAGTCAGGGGGACTTCAGAGTTTTGAATTTGTTGCTCTATGGAGCACAAAAGGAGCACAAAAGTGGGGTTTTTCACCATATAAGCAGCAAGGGAAAAAAAGGGGGAAAAAAACCCCAAAAACTAAGTACATGATGTCCCCCAAAATGCCCTGATCATCTGATGCATCTAAACATGAAAGGTTCAAATCAGAGATTACTGAGATGGGAAGTTTTGATTTTCACTGCTTAAGGTTTTATTTAACCAAAATCAGGAGTTCCTGGGAACACACAAATCCTTAACCCCAATTCAGATACAGGCACAATGATTCTGTGTTTCTCCTGCACAGAAACAGCAAATCACTGAAAGGTCTAAACTGCCCACACTTCAATCTAAAGCAGTTTCCTGTAGGATGTAGTGGCCATACCTTAGGAGCTCCATCTCACTCTGCCTTGAATGCCTCCTTGTACAATTCAACAATTTAATATTTGCATTGAATTTAATCCATTTGGTCCATTTTATTAATGAATGGATTCTCCCTGTGAAAAAACAGGAGGCTTTTGTCTAATGTTTGCAGTTGGTCACTTAATTAAAGATTAAATAAACTTTAACAAAGACCAAAACAATGGAGAAAAATTTTTAAGTATTTTTTGCCAAACCAAAGAAAGTGGAATGTTTTCATTCCTTATTCAGCATCACTTTCTACTGCTGGAGCATTCAGTCTCTGTTTATCCCTATGAAATCTCTGCAAGACCACAATACACTCTGTGCACAGACTGGATAATGCAAAAAATCTCCCCATGAATATTCACAGCAGCACAGCAAACACATTTGTGTCACTCACACGTTGAAGGAACTCCATTACAGAGTGCTGTCTAATCTGAGAATTAAGCCACAAACTGGTCTTTCATCATATCATAATAAATTCAAAGGAGCTCTGAGATGAAATGTTTTATCAGAAACAATGAATATGCTGAACGGTGCAATGAACCCTTGGTCAGTAATTCCAGTGCTGGAATAAGGGACACTCACGTGGCTTCTGAACAATGCAGCTTGTCTCAGAGAAATGGATGAGCTGCTCTGACCAAAACACTTCTTTTCAGCACACCACTGCATAAAACCATAGCAGCAGAGAGCTTCAGGGGGCCTGGGGAAGTTGCTGCAGAGCACTGATGGCTCTGCTGCCCAAGGCAGGATCGATTACACTTCTGTCATTTCTAAAACACTTTCCCATCCCTTTCCTAGAGAGCTCCAACAACTGAAACTGCAAAACTCCCCAAGGAGTGCATTATCTTTGCTTAAGAAAGCACTCCCTGAAGAATCTTGTACTGATTTAAGTCTATTGATTATTATGGTCACCACAAACTCCTACATAAACTTTTTCACCGTGCACTAACCCTTATGTACATAAATATTATCATGTCCCCCCTCAGATGACTTTTCAGCTTTTTAAAATTTTTTTGACTCCAAGCTGGAGAACAGCAGAAGGCTCATAGTGTGTAGTATAGCAATAGTCTCTGCTTTCATGGCTTGTGAAATGTGTGGTTTAGATACACTCTTTTCATTCCCGAATTGTGTTTGATCTTTTTTGCAAAAGTACAAGACCTCTGATTCTTGAAAATTTATGAACCACCATAATCCCATCACTTTTTTCTAAAATAAACAAAAACCCCCAACCCAAACCAACAAATCCACCAAAATCAGCAGCTTCTCCTCTCGTATTTGACTTGATTACTTCTGTGTAAATGGGATAACACAGCACTATTTATCCCTGTTAAATTTCATCCAATCTTTTCAAACCAGCCTTTATTCAAACAAGACAATTTTGAATTTTAATTTTGTCCTGTAAATTGTTGGCTATTCCTCCCACACTGATGTTTCTTTCCAGAAAATCTCATAATCTAAGGCTTTGCTTCATCACTCGGACCTTCCACTACATCATTATTCACTATGTTTACTGCATGAAACCAAACCAAGGCAGCGTGAGATGGGATTTTGACCAATTCCTCCTTAATTTTGACCATGAACCCATCTTTGTTAGTTATGCTGTGGTTATCCAAACAATAACAGTAACAATAACAGTTTTTCAACAATTTTTTTACTGCAGACACCGATGTAACAGGAATAGAACATTGCTTATGGCCTCTTTTCCCTGTCTGCCCCTTTTATTTTCATGAGGGGTTTTACATTTCTTCTTTTCCAGTCTTCTAGTTCCAAACTCGTGCTCTGCAACCCTTCAAAGTCAAGTAATGACCTGCATCTGCAGGAACATTCCTGTTCTCTACTAGATCTCAACCTTTCCAGCTACACAAAAGGAAAAGAAAAGGCATTTAATGTCAATAGGAGACTGAAAACGAGCAATGGCATTCAGCAGTTCTGTAAACACACCAGAGCACGAGGAGGGCTCCTGTGTTTATAGAAAGGTTTCTGGATCCCTGTGATACTGAGTTCCAGGGGAACAGGGCACTGCAGAGTGATGTGGGAGGTGTTGAGGAGTGGAGGCAGAGAGAGACACTACAAGTTGTTGCTTTTGGGAGGACATTTCTTCCTTTTTCCTCCCTCCCTCTGATAGCTCTGCCTTTGGAAGCATGCATAATAAAAAAACTGCAGACATTTCATCAAGGAGTTTTTCTCTCCCTATGCCCTTTTGCCACAGAAATCTCCATTGTAACTGACAGCATGATCCATGCTCAGTGAGAAACAGCAGCCCAAATTCAACAAAAAATATAAGCAGAGTGGTAATTAGGGTGAATTTTGCCATGTATTCTTTCTTTCTCTGTGCAAGTTACCAGCAGCCATTGAGAATTATGATTTATTAAAGCTAAAGCAAACTTCTGTCAAAGAAAAGGTATCTCTTTAATAAATGTTGTCAAGTTTGGGTTGGGTTTTTTTTCATTTTCCTCTCAAATGGGCTAACCTTTCAGGGTTCTGAAGAGGTACTGGAGGTTGTTTAGCAAGAAACTGAAGGGTGCTTTCATTTTTATGTCCAAATATTTCATGTGAACTCTGTACCCCTTTCACACTCTTTATTCTATTAAACTACCTATTAGAGCATCTCAGCCTGAAATAAACTCAGTCTATTTCTATCTATAATATAAAACCTCTGAGATTAGAGAAGTGAAGCATGAGTTCAACTGCATCAGCAGTTCAGACTCCAGCTACACAAACTCATACCTGAAGACAAGAACCATTATCATTTATCTGTTACATTCTGGACAGAACAACAAATGAAAACCAAACACGATTCCTGCCCAGACTCCCCACCACTGCTTTGGGCACGTTGTAACAGAATTAACCCACCAAATGGCAGAAAAATTGGGCCACAGAGTGCTCAGAAATTTAAACCACGGAGAGAACAATAATCCATGGGCATGCTGAAAGGATGAAGTCTGAATGAGAACACTGCATTATTTATAAGCTAATTATGAACATACATATTTTTTATCACTGCACTGTGACCTGGGGCTCAAGTGCTGAGGAGCCTTGAAAAGACATGATGGCTCAGAATGGAATTAACTTTAAAAAGAGCATTTTCACAGCTTCAGGTCTTTTTATGAGCATCAGCAAGTCTAAGAAAAGAACATGAACAGAGCAAAGTCACTGGAGGAACTTTTCTTTCCGATAAAACAAAGGTTTAGGAAAGATGCTGCACCCTCAAACATTAATCCAACCTGACAATAGCAATAAATAACAATCACAAAACAATCAGTGCTCAGCCTCTGAAACATAAAGGATATACATCTTTCTCTAAGACACAAACTGCAGCAGACAGATGGGCTACCCAGATCTCAAGATTTTGACTCTTTGCCTCTTACTGACAGCTCATCAAATCTTTTGATGAAGATTTTGTGCCACAGCACAGTTGTGCCCCTTCTTCTGGCACACAGGGACAGCCCACCCTCACTTTTGGAGTGAGGCAGTCTCAGACACACTTCAAGTCATCACATCTCATCTGAGAGCAAGAAACTGCCTTGCATAAGTAACCTTTTCTCTCTTTTTCATGCTCACAGGGTCATTTAGGTTGGAAAAGACCTCTGAGATCATCAAGTCCAACCTCTGATCACCACCACTTTGTCAACTGGACCAGAGCACTCAGTGCCCCATCCAGTCGCTTCTTGAGCACCCCCAGATGCTGTGATTCCACCACCTCCCTGGTGGGTCCATTCCCATGTTTAACAACCCTTTCCATGAAGAAATGCCTCTTCATGTCCAATGCATGCTGCTGTTAGCAGTGATGCCCTGATGAGACATTCAGCAAGATGAAAGATGTCTCTGTTCAGAGGATGTGAGAATTTGTTGTCTACAGAAGCACAGAAAAAACTCAATAATGTCTCTACCACATTCTAGAGACCTGTTCTGGACAGAAGCAACCTCCAGCACTGACAAAGTCCTAAACAGCAGATCTAAAAGACACTGTTTAGACAACATCAGAATACAGCCTTGGCACTCTTCAGATTCTTCTACTATACTTCCAAAAGTACACAAATCCTCTGCTCTTGAAATTTTGTGCAATTTCATACAGAAACTGTCTGGGAAACATCTGGTTTGGCAAAGGAACTTGAAAAAAACGAAACCCCCCATATGTACTATCTTGCAGTTTCTTCAGTCAGTTGCTAAAAGCCAAACACTGCAACCCTTTGCAGGAGGAAATAGAACTCAGGAGAATATTCCAACCCTCACACCTGCCTGTTCCCTGACCACATCTCTTCTCCCCCACTGTAATCCTGAAGGCCATCAGTGGCATGAGCACAGCCCCAGTACTGTTGCATGTTCTCTGCATGTGCAGCAGCCATGGGTCACTCCTTCCCCACCAATTTGCAAGAAAAACGCACAGAACTGGTGGTTATTGGCCAGCTACCAATTACTAAATTAAAAACCTGTGTGCCAAATGGGCACAGCTGCATCAGCCACTGCTGAGCTAAATGCAGACCTGCCAAATAATAGTCACCTCACTTAGGCTGAACTGGGATGAACCGGAGCCAATGTCAAAAGCAGAGTTAAGAAGTCATTTTTTCCCATCGAATGAGTTCCTCTTCAATTACTGCTGAAAAAAAAATCATACAGAACATGGGATACAAAGTAAACCTGGCCATACAGCCAAAGACCTGAACACCTTCTCCCTGCAGCACAGTCACACCTCAGGGAAAGACAAGAGGCCCTCAGAGCAAAAAAGGACCTTAGACATGCATTTCTTGGTATTAATAAATTAAACAATATATGCACCCTCTTGGTGCTTTCAAGCATGAAGTATGGATAAGACAGAAAGAAAAAATAAAAAATTTTATTTTTGCCTCTACCTATTTTTTGTTAAGTTTTATGTAAAGACTGATTTCTTTCCCCTATTCTTTCCAGGAAACAAAAATTTTGAGATTTTACATTCAAGTTGCAGAAACCAGAGACAGAAAGGAACCGTTTTATGTGAGACGTTTTCTTTCAAGAAAAAAAGATTGACATTTCTAATGGAAATAAAGCCTGAATAGATCTGACTGGGCTATGCAAGAATCAGTGAATTTATGTCTTAAAGTGTCCATCACTGGATTGGCATAACAGGCATAGCAACTGCACGACTCCCATCAGATTTGTAGTAATTTCTTTTCAGGAAAATATTCATTTAACTGGGGTTTTTTAAAGTCAAGCGTAATTAGATTACAGTATCTGTTTCAGCAGGACCAGCCTACAGTCAATTTTTTTCTCAGAATCTGTGAATTCTCTTTTATTTACATTACCACAATGGACTTCTTTGCTGAGTGATGCCCAGAACTGCCTCTTGCAATGGCAATAAGTCATCAAAATTTTTGTTTGGCCTGTGGACCAATAAGATGAATTACAGCTCGAGTTCAAAACACCATCGCTTCCTTAATCACAAGCAGATAAGAATAGGCAAAAAGTCATAAGAATTCTGTCTGGAATTCCACTGTTGGCTTTTATCTCATTTCCTGTCAGTCATTTACGGAACTTTTTTTCTTCAAACACGACCTATTTTTCCCTCTTTGATTGTAGAAATTTCAGAAAGACCTTTCATCATCTAATCCGCTTTTTAACAACAACAGTTGCAACGAGCTTTCTTAAAATGTCTGCTGGGGCCATCTTTCTTCTTTACATGAAATGTGCCCTCTTCAGAAGCAGCCGTGCATTGCTCCAAGGAGAAGACAGCAGCCCTCAGGAGAAGGGGACAGAGTTTTCAGCCACCACCACAACCCTCCCTTTCCTGAAAGGACACAGGCAAATCAGGCAGAGATGCTGTGCTTTATTTCCCCATCTGTGCTGCCTTCTTACAGATCCCAATATATATTCACTAAAGGGTATGAAGTGATTCTAATTGCAGAAAACACCACAGAAAAAGCCTGAGCTTTTCCCTCAGTCTGTAAAATGTGTAGAGTACTTGTGCATGGGCTATGCTCTTATGCCCCTCTCTGCCCAGGCAGGACACTCCAGTTCCCAAAAGAGATTTGTGATGTTATCTCAAATCCAAAACAATATTAATATTTTAATATGTCTCTGTGTTTGTTTTAATTAAACTAATGAAATCTAATATGTGTTAAGATTTGCAGTAAGAATAAGGATAGAATAACAATCTTCTTGGACAGAAGTTCCTCCAGATTTTACTATTGTCTAATGGAAAGAGCAGCAACTCCATCTATAGGGGAAACCCATCCCAACAAGGAGGCACCAATTAAGCATCATCCTCCATCTTTGTATCTTAATCTGAGGGTGTTGTTCTGCGCCATTGATTTTTAAGCAGAAATCCCCACTGAGCTCAATGGGGATTTCTGTTCAAAAATCAATGGCACGATATAGCTCAGCTTATTTAAACCCACCCTGGACTCTGCTTTAGTCTACTTTCTTTCCTGCTTCTTTAGCATGGCGAGAAAACTGCTATTTTTATGTCTCTATTGACTACATTTAAAGATATTAAACTAACCAGACCTCACACAAGTACCAAGACTTATTATTTTTACTGTTTTAAAGATAAACCTTGATATGCTGGTTTTCCATAAAATGCCACAGTGGTAGACAGAGTGCAGCTCAGCTGTGTTGTGGGGGAGAAAGCAGGATGCAGCAGACTCGGAGTGAGTACTAATACACTGGGAAAACTAAGAGTCTATTGAAACCAACCTAGAAATGTGGTTTCTTTCCAACCCTGTGTATTGCTTTTCATTTACTTTGTAGTCAGGGCACATGAGAATTTGTTTGAAGGATGTTTACTGTACTTTTGCAAGCTCCTGTGTGTGATGCACTGGCTTTCACTCAAATATAAATCTTCTGGCTGTCTATAGAGACTTTGGGACTACTGGGACACGAACACACACAGAAGCAATTGTTTCTTACTGAAGAAAATTAGAAATGTCATTTTTTTAGAGTATTTGAGGTTTTTTCCTACAGAAGGAAAAGCTTTTTATAAACTTGTTCAATTAACTTGTGTAAGAGAGAAAACAGCTCCTCCAGCTGCTTCTTGTAGTTCTCCTTAACAGCTTCCTCACTGCTCAGCCATGCCACAAACTCTGTCCCAGCTCCTGTTCTGTGGGTCCAAGGTTTCAAGTAATTTTGATGGACTTCAGTCATGAATTGGTTTGCCCTGCATCATTTAGATATGATTTTACCATCATCCCAATGAACAAACAAGGCAGAAAATGATTGGGTTCTACACAGTGAGATACTTGTTTCTTACTCTTTTAGCTGAAGGCACCCTTCAGCTAAAGAACTAGATTAGGAATCAGGGCTTATCTCCTTGCCAGCTTGGAACATAAACCCTTAAATATGTTTTAGAAAACAGTACAGACTTGTTCATGGGCCAAACCCAATGTAAATGTATAGAATCAAAAGGAGTTTTGATGGATGCTGGAAAAATGTGGAGGAAGCAGACACGATTTTAAGCAGCCTGCATTGCTCTAAAGGACAGAGAGTTCTCACAGTGATGGTGAGAATGTATCATCCTGAAAAAAGCCAGACATTTACAGCAGTCACCAGCAGCTTTCCTGAGCTGGTTCTGCTAAACCCACTGTCCAATTCCTCTTCCACACACAAATCTAACAAACGGAGAGGCTTTGGGGCTGCAGGGACATGCACAGAGGGGCAAATGCACTCCTTGCTTTAGAACAACTCCTTTCAGAACCAGAATGAAACACTCTTTATAATGTGTGCCTGCTCTGAACCCGTGAAAATCAATGTCAGACTCTACTGATGTCACGGGAGCTAATTGGGGAAGCCTTGTGATACTTTAAAAGGACAAACTGTGAAAGATCAAGAATGGGTTTGTCATAATATGTATTTATGCCAGCTGTAGTAAGTTTCATCTTCGTAGCTGGCTAAGGATCTCGGCACAGCCTTGGTTTCATGTCTGTCCTTTGCATTATGCCAGTTTATATGCAAAAAGAGCAGTTGGTAAACTGACTCCTACCCCATGAGCTATTTTGGGAGCTAAGATGTCTTGAAAAGATTCCGTAACCACATCTCCTGATACTTCTTCAAAATAGGTGAAGATAATTTTAACAACAAATATTTGGTCTCCGAAAAGTAACTGATGCAGAGTTTAGTTACATAGATCATCAACCCAAACTGGGTTAATATAAATCACAAACCACAATTTTCTGTACTTTCTTGTAGGTCTCTGCTCAAGAGAGCCTTTTTAGATCAACCGTAGTGGAGCAAGTTTGCTGTCACTTTGTGATATAGTAGGAGCCAGTCAGCAGCAGATATAGTGCTCATACTGTGAATAATGCTGCAGGCACTGATGCCTTACCACTTTCTGAAACGAGCACTGATGTTATTACACTTTGTTCTAATACAGACTTTAGGGAAACAGTACAGAGGCCATTATTTCTGAGACTGAACACAGCAAGAACAGAAGGCTGAAATCGCATGATACACCCTTAAAGTCAGGGGTCCTACAGAAAATCCATAATATGGCTATTGTTCCAAGCTTTCTAACAAGTAGCTGATAGAAAAGGTGCTGTTAAGAACTGGTTTTCCTTGCTAAGGAGCTTCAAAATTCAAGCAGTCTTCTATCCCACCTGCTCAGAAAAAAACAATGCCTGTATTTCAATAGGAGCTTTCACATGAGAAGCTCAAAGTACTTGCAGAGCTTAATTTGTCACACCTAATTGCTCACTATCCTAGGAAAATGTCTCACCATCCTAGTAAATGTCTCACTGTGCCAGCAAGAGAGTGAGATATTATCCTGATCTTGGACAGAGGGAAAGCAGGACATTAAACAGGATGCTGGAAAAGTGATGAAACTTGAAAAGAATCCAGATCTCCTGTTAAAAGGCTAGCTAAAATCTGCAATTCCCAGTACACAGAGAAACTTCACATTTTTATTCATTTAGATAATAATGATAAATCCTGTCCTACTCTACTTCCCAAAAGCCTAAGAATTTTAATACATTTCATGAAATGGTATTTAAATTTTAACTTCCCTCTTTTAATAGTACTGTCTTGGTACAATGATATGACACGCCCTCAGTTTTCTATTGCTTTAGGCCCACAGAAGCAGCTACTCCCTAATATACACTGAATATTTTTCTGTTGGTGTTGTAGTGAACCTCAAGTTGCCAGTTACTAAACATTACTGCGATAGATATCACCAGAAATAATTTAAAATAGTTTTAAATAGAGAAACTCATGTTGCAGAGCTAATTATCATAATTAAACCAAACAAGCACTCAGGAGAAATGAAACTTTCAAACAAGGTGTGCAAGAGCTGAGGTTACAAAAGAAGCCAAGGACTTCTGGATAAAGACACGAGTGTACAAGGAAACCAAACGCTCTTGGGAATGTCTCTGGGAGAAGCTGTTTGCAAACAGCCAAGCAATACCCCGTGAGAAACATCTGCTTTGCCAACAGCAAGCTAGCAGTGGGAAAGATGAGACTGCAAGGATAATTTCCCCACTTTGTGTAAACATGTGTATAATAAGCACTCACTCAGAACTGTTTCTCCCTTTTTCAGTCTTTAGGAAGATGCAGCCAAAATACTCGTCTGCAGCCGACCCAAGTCACAGAGCAAAAGTCCTCTCCACAAGCTTCTCTGTAAAACTTTCACATCAAAAAATGTACAGCTGCAAGTTTTTTGTTTCTATTTTTGTTCTTTATCTTGTGGATCAATCTCCTGAGAAAAGGCACACGTTCAGTACAAGCCAGCTCAGGTGTTCTCCCGCTGGTAAACGCACAGCCCATCGTTTCTGAAAAAACCCCATGTGAGGCTGGGAAGGAACATCTTGTTACAACACAAAAACCACAGCCATAAACAGCTACACTTCCTCAAGCCAGCAGGATCTATCCCAGTTCCAGTTCAAAATCCCTCCCAGAGTTCCTGTGTTCATTTCCTACTGCACTGGCTAACGTTAAAGACTACAGAGGAATTAACGACACAGCTTTTGAGATTGACATATTAACATCCATCTCTTCAGATAGTTTCCTCAGTGAGTCTTCAAGAAAGCTTTTGTTATTCCTGCCATTATCCTCTGCCTCTTGTCTGAGTGACAGAACTGGACAATTCCCATCACAAAGCTCAAAGTTTTGATGTTCACCCCTGTGAGCCTTGTACCATAAGACTGAAAGAATAAGAACAATGGGAAAATCTTCTCAAATAAATTAACTGAAAATACCCTAAAACATTTTATAAACTGGCTTTTCTGTCTAACACAGCATAAAGCACAATGATGTATCGTGTACATTAATCCTTTGGAATGACCTGGACCATGACCCTCTCTTTGGAGTGGCTGCATCATTCCCAGCATACACTGTAAAATATTTTTGTCACATGGTAAGAGTTTCAAGGAACAGAACAGAAACTTGCTAACTTGGATTCAAGACACACAAAGTTTTATTAATCAAATGATGGGTTTCTCAGAATTGCATCCTTTTCAGCAACGAACAATTGCACATTGTTACAGGACAGAGTTTTGTCAATGACTGGGTGCTATTCATCTTAGTGTGACTAATGAATAATTGAAATATTTTTTTTTCAGCTATTCTGCTGCAGGAAGATTTAGAGACCCTCTTTTTCTTTCAAATTATATGAAGCAAAAGTAACTTGGACATATAATGCAATCAGTTTTATAATTGACAAGCATGATTGCAATTTTACAATAAAATATATGCCAGTACTTGAACAAATTGTTGCCTAATGCTGTATGAATCTGGCATTAATGAAGAAGTTGAAAAATAAACAACAGCAGCAGCTTTAAGTACAAAAACCATCAATGCATAGTTGAGAAAAATGTGATTAAGAACAACATGATGTGTGAACACAGACTGCTTCTTGGTTCAGCATTTCTCATTTTCATACAGCTTACAAGATTGCCCAGGTTGCTTTTTACCGAACAGATGACTTAGTTTAGAGATGTTACATGCCCACTCTATTTTCTAAGCAGAGCAACACTTATATTCTAGGGATTATATTCTATTAGTGCAGGCAGATGAATTTTTTAAACTTGTTTGTTCTGGGATTAGTTGAACATGAGTTTGCAATATTTTAAAAGCCATCTACACATTTCGAAGTTATGTTAAAGCCTAGAGAATTAGAAAAGGTTCAAAAGGAATAAAGAATCATTCTTTTTCTTGCCAATCAGGAAAGGATTAGACAGTGTGGGAGCAACAGCTGGATCTTTGCTGTGCTGTTTCAGAACTGGAGAATGAAGGGGTGTTTGCACCTCACAGAGAACCATCCCACTCAGATGACAATGGGGATGGTTCATATGGCTTTGAAAAAAATTATGTTCATTGAGAATATGTCCATATAATTATGATCTTTCACCAGAAGTGCACATAATAGTGTTCTACAATTATGAAAAACATAGGTATTAATGTAAAACATCAGACTGAAATGTGAGTCTCTCAGGAATACTATGACACTGTGAAATGCCATTTTAGACAAAATTAGATTCTAACTGAATAGGCAGGTCAAAAGTCATCCTTCAAGGGCTCTATATGGTCTTAAATTACATGAATTTACTATAAATTGAACCTGAGGGGGGAGAAGGGAAGAAGGCTTGCATGTGAATAGCAGGATTCAGCTCATGTTAGTATCCCAAGCAAGAAAAGCTGGGATGTTTTCTCTCTGTGCCTCTGCAGATCAGGTATTTACAACACAGGAGGGTACAGAACTGGGCACGACCAACATCCCCAGCTGAAAATGTGCCAGCAAATGAGCCTTGAGAGACATCCCTGCTCTGACATCACCGACACTACAGAACTATTAAAATACTGTAAAAAAATCTGCCAGCCAATGAGCATTTTCATTTCTGGTATTACGGTATCATCTAAAAATCATAGCAAACATTCCTTCCATAGGGCAAGGAAGCAACATTTAACATGAAGTTTATCATTATAATTAGCAAAGGATGGGAGAAAAAATCCCACCAATATTATCCTATATTAGAAGAGAAGAACTGTGTCAGAAGCCTGTATCTTTCCACTGACAATAGAGGGAGTCTGAATCAGATAACTCCGAGGTCTGAAGCAGCACAGGATATCTCTCCCATCTGCACTGTGACTGGATTAACACACTGCCTCAAGTCATCCACCTACATTTTCAAAGTGGTGGAAAATGAAGCTGGAGCTCCCTATAAATGAATCCAGTTTTTTTCCCATTTAATTTACCTTCTAATATTCTCATGTTGTTCACATAAACCTGTTTACATTTTTTTAATAAGAATAGAGGAAACAGTTTTGTTAATGGAGGCTGTGCTGGTTTTGGCTGGGGCAGAGTTTATTTTCTCCCCAGTAGCCAATACAGGGCTGTGGTTTGGATCTGTGCTGGGGACATGGGGATTGAGTTTTAGTTTCTGCTGAGTAGTGGTTTTATCTCAACCCACAAGTTTTTTTCATTCCTACCCTTCCAATTCTCTACCCCATCCCATGGGAGGAAGGAAAGGAGTGTGGGGCTTAGCTGGGGTTAAACCACAACGGGAGCCCATCTCACAGCTTTGCTGATGTGTTACTCAGGCAGAAGCACCATTTTCAAGGCTGAGAGCTGCATTTATTTCAGCTATGTCAAACCAAGGCATTGCCTTCTGCAGATTGCAACTTGTGTGACATTTCCCTGGTTCACTTCCCCGGCCATTCTGTCTGGAGCAAAAATATGCAGCTCAAGGAAATCATTTCCAGTGTATTGTAGATTATGCCTTTCCTTCTCTTTGCCATCTTTTGTAAAGCACAGTGATGTGTCATTGGGGTATTTACTGCTTAGTTATGTATATCTAACTTCTTTGAGGAAGAAGTTTAGCTGTCAGGCAGAAAGTATCAAGGGGGCTGCTAACAATCTCCTTTTAAGTAGAAATTGACAGTCTGTATTAGTGCCTGCTTTGAAACCAGCAAGTTAAAACCCACCTGCAGTCAGGAAGGAGGGCCTCTTAACAAGTTCCCAGCAGCAGGAGCCAATTTTCATTAAATCAGCATTGTTGAAATTAAAACTCTAAATACTTGCTATACAGTGATGAAATTTCCATTAGGTTCACTACTTCTCTTTCTTTAGGAGAAAAAAATTAAATGTTTATCTGTAAACTGGTGCTTAGCAAGTGTTCAGGATTGACAGCTCCAAGCACTAAGGTCCTTTAGTTATGGACAAGAAGGAGCATATGGAGAGTAGCAACAAAAGCTGCTCCATCACAACTTCTCAACTAAAACCCACATGGGACACCCTTCCAGTTTTCAGCCACTGCTCACAGATCACACCCCAATTTTGGGTAACATTTCAAGCCCAAATGCCCATCTCTAGGGCAGATTGCAGCAGTTCCCATCAGCAGCTACCCGAGTCCCAGAGCCAGCACACGAAACCATCTATGTGAGAAGTATGTGCTAAAGAATTAGGTCATTTCAAATTCACTTGTACGTAATTATTCACGAGATGAAAGAATGCTGCTGATACACAGATGACCCCAATTATATTTCTGTTAATGAATAAAGGAACCCCAAAACTATGTCCTACTATTCTGCACTCAGACAAACACTGACGTTGGCAAGAACAGAAGTACAGCTGTAGATGAAGAAGAACATCTGTACTTCTCCAGCACCATGTTCTATCAGAAAGGACATGAAGTGGCATCTGTATTGATATTGCAAATCAAACAAGACCTGACATCAGAGGAAAGGACCTGAACTACTTAATTCACAACTACATTACTCCCAATTCATAACCACGTAACTCTATTAGTTTAAAGGGAATTTATGCCAGCATAAAACTGGAGTATTGTAGCTGTAAATCAAGCCCAGAATCGGATGTTTGCACTGGTTCAGCTCAATTTTATTTAGTGCAGGTGTTCACTTAAATTGATGATAGTATCTGGAGGAGGGGATATTCTGCTGTTAATTTATTTCTGCTGCCTGGTGGACTCAAGTCAGTACAACCCTGGCCCTGTATTTGTGTACTTCACAGATTGATGAATACATGTTTTGTTTTGCCTACAATCCACTCTGCCTTCACATAACATTGCTTTTCCTCTTCACTACATTTAGACTATCTCAAAAGTGGTAGCAAATATAATAATTAAAAGACCACACAGAGGTAATATAAAAATAATATAAAAATAATAGTAATAAAAAACCAGGAGAGAATCCTACAAGGAGCTCACAGGAGAGAACAAAGACACAGCAACAGGCAGCAGCAGCTTTAACTTGACTGCCCGTTTTCTACAGTGCAATCAAAGCCATTGTCTGCAAGCCACAGGTGCACAGCACATGGAACAGACAAAATGCAATGGGGAGTGATGACAGTTAACTTCTGAGCCCGTGCTATATTCATCCCAACATTCATTTGTGCATCTGTTGTGCTGAATTTTAGTCTTTAATTATTTTTTTTTCTGCTGATATCAGAGGCATTGGAGCAGCTGAGGGAATGTACCAGAAATGCTCTATGCTAGAGAGGGTGTGGGCTTTAGGAGGAAGAGCTTTATTTGGGAACCTGAAACGTGAGGACACTCCCTGTGTTTATCAGCCAGGTGCCCCAGCAGTGGTGACTCTGGTGATGGGGTATGTTGTCAGTTCAGCTGCAAAGCAGCTGCCAAGGGGGCTGTTCATCAATTCACATATCAATAGAAACGTAACAAAAGTATGGATTTTGAGTAGAGTGCAAGAAAAGGCCATGGGGGGAAAACTCATTAGATACATTAAAATAATGAATGGTAATATTGTTATAATGGCTGATTCCACTGTTTATCACAGACCAGGTCGGTGTGGATTACACTTGGATGATGGTCTTTTGATCTCAGATGTTTTCCCCACCAATAGGGCACCTTTTGAAATTAGATGCAGTCTGACCTCTTATTCTTTGTTTTCATCACTCTCCAATCAGCGGGAGGAAATAGCCCCCTGGGAACGTTTGGTTCACATTGGCTCACTGTGTTATTTCAGCTGTGAAAGATGCTAATGAGCTAATATCAACTTTCCTAGCAGAAAATACACTTGTCGCTTTACGTTTTTGGCCAGGAACCAGCATTTCATCATTTCAGGCAAGGTCTATCATTACACTGCAGCGAAAGAAGAAAACCCAACAAATTAAAGACAAGTTCAATCCACCTAAAGGGCAGAATCTCATGCAGTCTCCTTCCAATACGTAATGCAGATCAGCAGACACATAATTTGCTGTGGAAATTAGTTTTCCCAGTTGGACAGAACAGGGCAGCATCCCAAGAAGCTTTGAGGATAATTGATTTCTCAAAGGGAAAAAGCATCACTGAAAGTTTTCAGGTGCTCTTGAGGAACTCACCTGTGACCCTCAGACAGACAAACAAGTGCCTAATGAAGGGCAAGGGCACACAAAGGGGAGAATTTTACAGTTGGGAGGTTTCAGTTTCAGGGTGAATTCTCATCTTCAACACATACAATTAGAAAAATCTGATCATCCTAAAGCAGCAAAGAAACTTGCAGGCTTTTAGAATAAAAGCAGTATCAGGTTGACCATTCAGCTGTTTGGGTTTTTTTATTTTGGGGGAGAATTTCTGAAGAGGTATAACACAATAAAAGCCCCTGCTCTCTTTTTTCCCTACAGGAGTTGTCACTTGTGAAGAAATTTAAGTCAGTTCCACTACTAAAAGATTGGTAAAAACTTTGGTAAACTTTCACAAAAGTTGTAACGCTTTCAAGTTTTCCAAAATCAACCATTACATTTAGAAAAGATGATGTTTCATCCTCTACTGATTTATTTTTAATAAGCCATCAATTTAAACCTGAATCTTTAGGTTTCAGTTAATTTTTTTCCCCCAGTAAGTACAGTGATCTTCCCCAGATAAACATTTTCATTTCAGAAGAGGTCTGTAGCACAATATTACTTGCAGAGTAAAGTATTGATGCTTTGGCATGGACTATTCTGAGACAGAACAATTTCTAAGTTTTCGAGATTTAAAGCAAGGCTTAGGGCTTTTTCTTTCTTCTCTTTTACCAGCCAACTCCTCATCACACATTCTGCTTCTCATAAACCCCTCTGAGAAGACTGAAATACGAGCATGTGAAAGCACAAAAAGCTGTTTCACCTACCAGAACAAGAGTGACAGCCAAAAAAATTTGAGGGTGATTTTTCTCCAAGAACGAGGACAAACTTCATTTTTCTAGCACTTAAAGGCAATAACCAGTGAAGATTAATGAACTGACCAGATCTGTCCAAAAGGTTTCTTTGAACAAACCAAGAATTAAAACTTTTCTTTTCCCTCTTTTTTCCTTACTGTGCAATTTTTGAAAAGATCATCTCTGAAAAGTGAGAATGACAGGCAGAGAAATGATGAACTTTCTCTAAAAGCAGTGGATTAGCTTTCAAACATTAAAGAGGCAAATTAGACAAAATAGGAAAAATTCCCAACTGTAGTATAATTTTATACACTGAAAATCTGAACATTTTAAATTCATAAAACCATTGAAAGTTTAAGTTTTAAAAATCTATAGACATCATAAATAAGTACCTCTACTTCACTGGAACAGTATAAATAAATATTTTGGCTTTGCTTGGTTTGTTTTGGGGCTTTTGTTTATTTATTTGTTTATTGTTTATTTTTGATTTATTTTTATGGTTCTGTTGATGTTTTTAAGAGGCATTAAGTTCTTGGTTATTTGAGCAATTTTGCAGGTGGTGGAAGGTGGGTTCAAGTCATAATATTTAAATACAAATTTTTGTAAATTTTGAATTAATTTGAAGCTTGGAATTTTGTGCTGACATCTGAACTGCCAGCATCTCCTGACGATCATTTCTTTGCCTGTTTTTAACACGAAGAAAGTCATTTTAGCACTTGGTTTATTTTTCAAGGGTGTTAATGCGTAAGAATAGTTTCTACTTTCCAGACAAACTAATATTAAGACTCTGAAAGGAATGAATGAGATTAGCCCATTTGCCCCAGCTCTGAAGCTGCTACATAAGACACTGATTGTCAGTGACAAATCATTCTTTGTCTCTGAACCACTTTAGAAGCTTCCTAGAACTGTCTGTTGACTACATAAATAGCAAATACATCATCTGGCACTCACAAACCAGCTCCACACAATGCCGTGTGAGTCACTGCTGATCCTCCCATATGGCATTTGCTTTATCGGGTGTGAATACAGCCAGAAGGAAGAGAAAAACCCACAATACTACTTACAAATTATGCTTCACGTGTTTCAGTGCATTCTTGCTCCCAATTCCTGTTTTTCTAATATTATTTCCTTTCTCTGTGTTATTATAGCAATGCTAAACTCCGATGAGATCAAAGCTCAGAGGTCAAATCCCAACCTGGTTTCTGCATCCTCTCTCAAAAATCAGTCACAAAGGGGTGTCCAGAGGTCAGCCACCTCTGTGAGGAATTTTTAAAAGTTAGAGTGGTTTAAATCTTGGTGGTTTACATTAAATAGCCTCTGGAACACGCCTGGGAAAAGAGAAGTTTGGAGGTCTGTGATGATAGGTTCCTGTGCTGATGAAACCCCTCGAGTGAGCCCAGCACCAACATTCACTGACACAGGCACTGCCTGGCACCAGCACCCTCCAGTGCTGCCCAGAGCCCTGGCAAAAAACTCTGCATTTCTGACTCCAGACTGATGCTCAACCCACACACAACAAGAGCCATAGGTACAGTAAATAAATAATATTGATAAGATTTTCTGGACGTGTTGGGGGCAGGTGTCTGTTGTTTAGCTTTTAGAATAATTTCTGATAAAGAGGAAAGTTTTCCTAAAGAAAATGTCTCCGCGTTATCCAACATCCCCAAATACCATAAAACCAGACAAACCCACTTACAAATACTGTTATAAAATTCTTTAACCAAGAAAAAATACTTTTTTACTGCTCCATTATTTTTTATTGGCTGTTTTCAAAATAAGCATGAGCCTGAATGTATATATTACATGATTGTTATACTGCCATACCAACTCCACTTTATTTATGAATATCAATACAAATGGCCCAGAACTTGGCACAGAGATGCTTTGCTCATAAATTACGGTGTGTTTTTCCTACAATTGCAGGCAAATCATGTCCTTTTTTATTTAATTTCCCTTCTGTTTTGAATTCTGCACTCCCTCCCACGCACAGAAAAAGAATCATTTGTATAAGAAACACAGATAAATTGATTAATCTTAGTAATTACTCAACTACACAATACGCACTTTTATCACATAAACATAAAAGCAATTGTGTCTGTGGCCTTCCTTCCCCAATAGGACAGATGAACACCACTATCAATTGAGTGATAACAGTCTGAGGTGTTCTTCAGGACGCTTTGAAATATGCAGACTGAAGTCTTGGCCACCTTGAAATCACTGAGAGCTCTGACAATAAAGTCAGCCGAGTTGGAATTTCACCCTTAATCTCTGCTCTGCCAGCTATCACTGGAACATGCAACATGCATCCTCCCAAGGATTGTGTTCAGTGTCTCTAACAAAGAATGTTTCTCATGTGTTGATATTACAGTAACATGACCCTGACTTTTTCCAGATCTGTATGAGCACGTAATGGAAACAACCACTGTTCTGAAAACATGAACCATTCCCATTAATTACATACTAAAAACCTGGATTTTACCATTTTAATTTTTTAAATTTTTTTTTAAATTACGTGGGCCAGAAAATAACATTAATCTAGATTTTGAGTAGCTTTTCTGATGCCCCTACTGCCAGCACTGTTCCTCCCCTGTGTCTCAGTACTCTCACCACATTTCCAGTTGGTATTTCCACGCTGGGCCATACCCCACCTAACGCAGACACAGAATGTAACATTTCTAATTACTCTTACAATTAATGCTGACAGAATCCTATTGCTGCTCCTCTGATGAGTGCAGATCAAAAGATGACTCCCTCACTCCCCACCTGTTTCGTGTGTGGCACAGCTCCAGCTCCCAGCCACCACAGAATGCAGGACTGAGCATAAGCTTATTTACACCACATCTCCGTTACCTGTCTGAGTGAAAGGTGTCTGTTTGCAGATTGAAGAGGCAGCTAAAGCTTTGTGGAGTTGTATTTATTACTTTCTCCATTGGTTCGGAAAAGTTTTAGAGCTTTTGGTAATGCTAAAACACACGGTATTTTCTCTACAAGTCTTTGCTGCGAGAATTTATCTGCTTACCCCAGTAATAAAGTCTGATTTGCATTTTAAGGAAGGATAGAGTTTCAAAGGCTACTGAGTCAAGGGGACCGATGCACAAATATTTGAAGGCAGGCTCCAGGCCCTCGATTTTTCATCTGAATTTTGCACTGAGCTCCAAAAGCGACTGTGGGCAAGATTTCACTCAAAAAGACACAAGAAGAACGATTCCAAACCAGTTATTTTTGCATGTGTCAAGATGGGATAAGTGCCACATGCTACTGCTCCAAACACAGCCTCTGCCAAAGGTCTCTGCAGCACTTTGGCCGCCTCCAAGACACACTTGATCAGGCCATGAGCCACTCCAGAGGCTCTGTTTTCAAAGATTTCTCTGAAATTAAAGTTCAGACTACTTCAATGGGAACATTAATAAGCCCTGTGGAGCTAACAGCAAGACTGATTAATTATCTGCAAGTCTTCTGGTCAGTTCTGAAACTTTTTCTTTTTCAGCTGTACCTGAACCTTGAGGTGTTTGTTTTGCCAGGAGTGCAGATGTCAGTTTTGGTTCCAAACATGTTGGGGAGAAGCTATCCTTCATTTTGTATTTCAGACAGGAAAGGGGGACTTTGAGAGGAATACAGCTATCTGCCTTTAGCAACCATTTTGCTCCTCATTAGTGTAAAAGGCTTCTGTCTTCTGCCAGTCGAGGAAAATAAAGTGAGTTTTACCATAACTCTTAGCATAACTTGTTATGAGCAAAACAGGTTCTAAATAAAGCAAATACTTACAATCAATACAGAGGGAAGGAAGTGGTTTTCAAATCATTATGAACACTCCAAGTCTGCTTGGATATTTCATGAATAGAAAACAGGCTTAATTTATCAGAAAATTGATGGTTTAATAATGATTTACCTACCTCTTATGGCTAACAAGTGGCACAATCCTAAAACATATGACTATTTATGTACCCTAAACTACAGGTTACTTAAGAATAATTTTTACATAACATAATTGTTTGTTACTCTGCAAAGCAAGTGAGAAATAAAATTTATTTCTGCAAAATTCTTCATCGAATAGATTCCTTTTATAGCAGTTAATAGTCAGACAGCCATACATTCATCACCCTGTGTTCTATTTCGGTCCTTAACTGTTGAAAGCCCACAAAACAATGTATGTTCTACTTTATCATTGTCCTGAAAATGGATGAACACTGTAACATTTGTAATGCAAGTGTAAGACACGCTGGCAGAAGACCACAGTAAATATCGACCCGTATGAAAACAAGAAGGTTTTAAACCCTTTATCCTCATAAGTCCTTCTGAGCATTAATAGCAATTCTAATCCCATAGTCATTAATTTTCCTACGTTACAAGTCTGGATGTAATTAAGAACAACACAGTGCTGCCTATTTGATGAAGAAAATGTCATGCTGACGTGATTGATTACGTTTATTTAAGCTGGAGATGGCCGACGCTTTCCAGTGATGCTTCATTCCTCTTGTATTATTATTTTATCAAAACAGACTCTTAATTTCCCCTGTTGTAACCCACTTAAATAAAACTTAGGAAGAATCTGAGAAGCATTACATGAAAGATTATTGCTGTGTTTTTCTGAATCTCTGGGCTATACAGGACTGGGAAAAATTAATTTGGGTTTAATATCCTCACTTAATATAACACTATTGTCAAGGATTTAGTTGGAAAGCCAGGTCTAAAATTTAACTATAGGACATGCAAGGTATAGAGAACATACCTTACAAATTGCTGACCAGATAAATAATTAAACTGAATAGAACAGATATGCTATTTTTTACATTTCCTTTCACTGCAGTAGCAGTAAACTTACTCCTTAATAGAATTCTTTTGTTTAAATATGAAAGACGTTGGGCAACAACAGTAAAACTGAAAGCACAAGACAATCTTTTTCTTTCATTCCTAATCAGAGAGTAATTAAAATTGTCTTCATGCAACATTTGAAAGTATTAACTAACCCATTAATGTAAAAACTTGCCAAACAGGGACAACAGCACAGAATTCAAACCTAACAGAAATACCTTTAAAAGCATCTTGCTGTTTTCATAAGCATCAGATGTAAGAATAGGAAGTGTTTATGTGTAATATTTCTGTGCAGAATTATCAAACTCTCCTTTAAAATACCCAGGGCCCTCTTGTGCAGAAGCATCCAAAGACCCAAAGCCGAGGTGCAGGGTGGGTACCAAGGGATCACACAGACCAGCTGCAAAGGTGAAAGAGGGTTTAATGACAAACCAGAGCTTAAGGGGTGTCAGCCAAAGGCTGACAGTGGAAATAGACAGTAAAGGGCAGGAAGGAGAATATTATCTTCCCATGACATCATCCCAACAGCAAAGCTCAGAACATTATTGCATCCTGAAGTTAACCAGGAAAGAGGGAAGCAACTACTGTGAAGCCATATCTGAAAGATGAGAGGAGGAAAAGGTTGACAGGAGGAGATGATAGTTAACTTTGCAGGAAAAAGGTTGTACTTTGAATTTTAAACCACAGTTGTTCAGATGTGCACCATTTAGAGACAACACATCACCCAAAGGTGACTCCTAGCACATCCCTCAGCATGAATTACGTTCTTCAAGAGGTGAAAAAATCAAAGTGAAAAGCATTATTTGTTTTCATTACCAAAATTGTATTTATAATCACAAAACCCCCCAAGAAAATGTTGGGCTAGGCCTGACTGTGCCTCTTCCTCAGATATCCCACCCCACTCGTGAATTCTGACCTGTGTTGGGGAGCTGCAAACCAGGACATGAAATCTGCTGATACAGGTTACACTCTTTCCAGATGTATTTTGTCATTCATCACGAACACAGTGTACCTGGCAGTAGGGTGGCCTTATGAGAAGTAAATTGAATGGAATTAGCATTTGAATCGATGTTACGTGAAGATAACAGCCGGCAATAATCCTATTTAGCAGCTGTTAATTGTCTGCTATAAACCACAGTTCAGCAAATTTTGATCACACAACTGAAAAACCTCCCTAATATACATGAAGAAAATATACCAAGTGATGCACAGAAAGAAATATTCAGAGATGCACATCTTAAATTTATTGTAAATATAGATTTCCTGCAGATACCATCTCTCCTAACTGCATGTTAATCATAAAACATTGTCTGTATGCAAATATTGCCATGAAAGACTATACAGAAATATACATAAAATTATTTCTTTGCTTATTACAGAGAAACATTAAGTTTGTAAATCTTAATGGCAAAAAGTATTCTTCAAAGTAATGATCACTTTGCTGAGGAAATGTTCGTGTTTCTGTGTGTTGCCCACACCCAGGTGGCCAAAGATGTGAGCAGTCCCTCTTAGACCACATTTTCCTACCACATGGAGACTTCCAAAGGCATGAAAAGCCATGGCTGCAGCTGCAGCATGAAGGGATATTTCTCCATTGCTCAATCTGAAGTGCACCTAGGAGAAAGAACTGTTCTGGAAGTCAGAGCATCCTACAGAGGGAGGTCAAACTGCATAGGGCTTAATTCTTGATCTGTAGCCAATCAAGAATAGATCCCTACTGGCTTGGAAAGGAAAAAAAAAAAAAAAGCAAAGTTCAGAGACTAAACATTGAGATATCCTGGCAATGAATGTGTCTATTACGAGGACTCACAATCAACAAAATGAGAAAGACATTTTCCTGACACATCTGAGACAGGACAGCAGGAACATAAGGAACCCCTGGCTATCACGTGATAGCAAAATAGCTCTAGCTAATTTGTCTTCTTTAAGAACAAAGAGCCATAAAAATACTTCATCTTCCAGTTTCCTATATTCTGTCCAAGAGCTCAGCTGAAAAGGAAATAGTATCATGAGTATCTTGTGGTGATGCAGGTATTTACGAGGATTTGTTCTACTGCTTTGCTGGTAATAAAGATTTTACAGCACTGATTGTTGGTTTCCAGAAAAGACAGGATGCCGAGGCATTTATCAAATTCTGCTTAAAAAGCCTATAACATTTTAGCAAAAAGGCTAAAGGCTGTCCTTTACTCTTTCATCCATCAAATAGAACACAGCACAGAAGTAAAAGTGACAACCATGATGTTCCCTAATTAATCAGCACTCAGATAATTGATGGGGCACATGCTCCACCTACGGTGCTCCCAGGAAGGTAGATCTGTTCCTTTCATTCCTAATTCAACTCCCATTATATGAGTTTTTCAAGATCTTTTCACCCTTGTTAAAAGAATGAAATGTGGAATAGACTCATCTCAATCCCTCCGACATTCTTACAAAAGCTTCCCTGAGAGTTCTCTGACACTCATCTGTCCTGCCCTCCTCTGTTCCAGAGGCTCTGCTGTTGTGATCACACCGAGTTTCCATATATATTTTTAGTCAATAGGGTGCTATAATGATGCTTTCTTTCCTACTTTTCCTACTTTCTTCACACATTTCTTTCGTTACTGTTTTAGTTGTCAAGGTCCCGCTCCTGGGTTTCATTCATTCAACTTCTAATGTACTTTTTTCTTCAAAATTCCAACAAGATAATTTCTGGCAAAACATTTGACTTCAGCATTTATGTCCAATTTGAAGTTAACAACTGCCCCTTTTATGTTCAGACTGGCACCTGCTACAATGGTGTCCACTGATTTAATGAATGAAGAACTTAATATTTTTTTTCTTTTTACTTTTACATTTCTCTTGAAAGAACAAATTTATGAAAAGCTGAAAATTTAACAGCAAAGGAACTCTTTTTTCCAAATTTTGTTGACTGTCAGGGCTTCCCCCCGTGCAGAATTAGAAGTTGTGCAAACTCACCACACACTGCTATTTCTGCCCAGATCATCCTTAAGTGCACCTGCACTAGGAAGAAACTAAAGTTTCATTTTTCATTTATTGTGAGAATGGTAACGAAAAATTTCTTATGCCAACCAAACCAAAGCTGAGAACACTGAGGGAGTGCCCCCAAATGAAACAGCCCCCTTAATTCCAACCAAGAGGCATTTGGCACACTCAACACAGCAGCTCACAGACAGATCCAGCCACGTCTCAGTTGTTGCCTCACAGGCTCACAAGACAGTGACGTGCCATTACAAATTTCAGCAATATATATTTAAGATACAAATTCAATTGTCAGTTGCATTTCAGGGCTCATATCCTGTCAAATACATTTATTGTGTGCAGAATGCTGTTTCAGCACAATCACTCTGAAAGTTTCTCTCAGCTCAAATCACACCTGAGGTTATGATGCTGATGCTGCTTTGCATTTCAAGGATTTCCAGGCAAAGAGAAAGATGCTGACTAAGGCAGATACCCAGTACCTGGAGGTTTCTCTGCAGATTAAGAATGAGGTGTAAGCAACTGCAGATTTCCTGTAGAAGGGAGGGATGAAGACAAAATACAGATCATTCAGGATGTAGCATCATAGCTGACTGATGGATTGGTTTTCCTTATTGGACTTTTGGACTGCCCACAGAGTGCCAGTTTGACAGACTGAGCTAATGCAAGGGAAGTGGCCAGGAATCTGCAGCCTGAGATGGATGGTGGAGAGGACAGGACAGGATTTCCCACCTAACTGACCACACAGTCTTAAATTGACTAATGCAGGATCACAGAGGAGAGCTTTAAGGCAAGTGGCTGATGTAAAAATACGTCATTGTGCCTCTGTATTTTCCACTAAGTCTTGAACAATCAGAGATTCTGCCATAACATTTTTCTAGGCAAGGAAAACGTACTAAATTATACACAGAAAAAAAATGTTAGTAAAGCTACAAATTACCCAAAAATGAAGATAAAACATTTTCCTTTTAAATGGAAGCAGGCTAGGATCTTTGTGTTACGCTTTAACTATTTTGCTTCTTGGTTAGGTTTGTGTCCAAGTTTCTGGTCTCCAGTTTAGATCAGATACACTTTTCTCAGAATTCCCAATGCAGGATGTGTTCTACATAAAGAGAGAGTAAACAGTTTCTAGAAATGGTTCTATTTATAAATACCATGTGATTTCTTTTGCTTGAGTAGTTTTTAAACTGTCAGTAATCAATGTGCAGTTGCTGGTGTGGACACATGGACAAGAAACTCCAGATTAACCTGATAATGGATGTAAAACCCATTTACTACTTCAGACCTGTGAACAAGCTCTCATGCTACCAAAAAAAATTTAAAAATTAAACAAAATTAAAAAGAGAGAGGTTGGGCTTTTCCCTCACAAAACTTTTTGTCTGAAAGGGGAGGAGGTGATCGATGGCAAATCAGCTGATGGCTCAACACATACGGTCACACCTTGGCTTCTCCCAAGCTCTCTTGTTTGTCCATGTGCCTTTCCTCTACCTCCAATTACATTTATCCAGGAGAAGGCAGAACTGAACACAAAGTCACTCCAGTAAGGATTAATGCTGAGAGCCAGGCTCAAAAGGCAGCTACTCCAATCCCCCTCCAGGGTTTGGGACAGACCCATTAAATCAGGGAAATGACTACAGCACACTGTCCACGTGCTGATGCGTGCAGTAGATTGCCCATGTGTTAATTACTGTTTGGCAGAATGTATTTCCAGAAAAGCTCACCCAGAATCTGGAAATACAACGCCTCCTGGCACCACAACCGTGTTTTCAGACCCCACATTCAGATGTGATGCAGCAGGACAAGCTGCAGAAAATAACCCCAGACAGGATCATGCCCACCAAGCCCTGACAAAGCACCACAAACCTGGACACATTTCCCCAGAGCAGCCAATGCTCTGATTCCACAGGAGAGACCCTGTGTGCCCCCATCTGCAGTGCTCAGGTGCCAGAGCAGAGCTCAGCCCCTCGACACCCTGGTTACATCCTGGGGGCACACTCACTTCACTTTAGTGTCTGCCAATGAATTTAAATTTCAGCCACTGAACGAGCACACAGAGCCTGAGGCTGCTCAGAGCTACTCTGGCTATTGCTCGTCCTGTCCAAGGATGAGAGCAGTATCCATGGGTTAGGTCATGCACCACCCAGCTGCCCTGGAGGGCCAAATCCAGCAGGCAAGGAGGCCTTTGGTAACCCACCCAATAATAATCATTCCTTTCTTCTGATCTTCAAGACAGAAACCAAGCCCAGATCTATCATCTCTGAGAGGATGAAATGAGTAAGATGTTTATTGGATGACAGAAAAGTGAAGAATTTTTGGGAGTTCAGCTGTGCTGCAGGTGAGTAGAGACATGGCTCCAGAGATTATTATTCATAGAAATCAAACAGCTTCAACAGAAAAGAGTGGAATAGATAAATCTCAACATGTTTTATAGGGAGATTTTAATGACAAATTGCTACTTGTACTTTAAAAAAAAATCTCTTTTTTTAAGTATTCATTAATTTCAGCTCACATATAGTTTTGAAAATATAAATATATGTATAGCAAAAGGCACAGCATGCATGATTCCCATTTGGGGTTTACTATTTTAACAGCAAACTGATACTGTGAAATTCATAAACTGCTCCTTCTTCCTGTTTATTTCTTCATAATGCCTTCTAATTTCCAGCAGCTGAGTAAGATCATAATCATGGTAATTTTGCTTGAATAAAAGAGATTTAAGGAATAGGGAATAATCTCCCATGGCAGCTAAAATATTAATCTACTTCAGCATTAGTGGTTTGTGAGATCTATATAAAATCTGAGAGCCCTGTAACCTAGTACACAACTTTAGTGCTGTGGAAGATGCAATGACCTTGACAGAGAAAGGCTCCATCAGTACCTTGATGATAACTTGCAAAGAGAGTGTGGGTTGAAGAATATCAGAGAACTGACACTGTTTTAAGCATTTTTGAGAAGCAGTAAAACATTCTCTTGAAACACCATCACCCTGCTGCTGCAGTGTACCAAACTACATGGACAGTCAGCAGCATTAAAGATGATTTTTAGATAATCTCTATTTGGGAGTACCAGCCAGTTCTAAAAACAACAGAACTCTTCCTGAAGATCATTATTTTCCCACCTATATTTCGACTCCTAGCTGCGTTTGTGACTTTTAATACCCTTCTGTTCAAATACTGATAAGTACTTGTTGTAAAGCAATAACAATAAAAGAAGGAAATAATTAACCTATTTAACTTGATACTGCATCATGGCATAAAGTCAATTGGCCATGGAAATGTTATCTGAGCATTCCAAAGCAGCACTGGCTTTGGGAACAGCATCAAGATAGATTCAGCCATCAGCAGAGACCATCACAGCAGCACCATGACTCAGAGTTATTAAGGGAACACGCTTTCAGGATGTAACTCAGATTCTTTTGTTGAAAAAACTCATTTAAAAGATCACAACCAAGCTCTACTGAACGTTCAGTTAAATAATGGGTGCTTTTCTTCGGCTTCTGCTAAGAGAAAGGGAAAATAGGATAGTTTTGAAAGCATAGGTCATCTGGAAGGAAATGCTGACTCTTGGAGCTGCAGACCTGACTATTTTAACCTTTCATTTTTTCCAGAAACTCCCAAGCACCTGTGTGAAAACAAACCATGCTATTTCCAGGAGTTAACTCCTCTGTCTTTGGTTACTATTTGTTAATTACAATGACCACTATGTCCTTAGTGGAAATAGCAGAGATCAGTCTACCCAGACATATTATTTTCCAGATTTATTTAAATGAAAATCTTCTGTTTTAAAAAAGAAAATCTGCTCAGTGCAGGTATTTCCTCACAAAGTTTCACATGTTCTTCCCTCAAATCAAAGTAGTTTTAAGCATGGAACATTCAAGCCACACTTGGTGGTTATGTCAAGGAGGCAGTAGAGATCCAGAGAAAGATTTAAATGAGAATTTAGAATTGAAGCACACCTGGGGCTACAGTTAATTTTTGGAAATTATTTATAAATTAAAGCAGTAGCAATATTCTAAAGTTTGGATGTGTGAACCCTAAAGTGGGGGTCGTTGGAGGGAGTGTGGGAAGTGATCTGTCTTCAGAAAAGATATTTCCAAAGAAAGGTGGAAGGACAAACCTGCACAGGGAGGTATGAGAAGTCTCTGGGGCTTTTTCATGCCCACTTGAGGGTTCACCACACCTTTTAAACCACCACAGTTCAGTGGGGATGGTGGTTTGCAGTTAAAAGTTGAACTTGAGAGTCTTGGAGGTTTTTTCCAGTCTAAATGATCCAGAATGTTCACCCTTCTGGACACTGACATTTCACCAAACCGTGACTACAAAACACGGGGATGTTCCAAAATTCACACTATTTCCATAAATGTGGAGATTTCCTCTTCTGAAGTTTTGAGTGTAGGCTTTGGAGATAAAGTATAGAATTGTACAGAAATATCCAACTGAGCTCACATCAAATCATCCCTGTTTTGCCCAGACTGATAAGAGAATTTACAACTCTTTCATTCCATACACACAATCGTTAACTTCACCAGTTAAAAAAAAGTTATGTACTTAATCTTCCCAAGGGAAAACCGTATTAAAGCAAATAGACACTATTTTAACAGAAGCTGAATTATTTTCAACAAAATGTCTCACTAAAGGATAATATTCATGTCCTCAGCTCATCTGCTGCCCATTAGGTGCACTCTATTAAGTGGAATGAACAACAATGTGCAAAAGTGCACTGATTCTTTTCCTCTGTTAAATTACACCAGTTTTATGGCTTTTTCTATTACACAGCCAAAAGGGAACATTGAAATTGCTGCTCACTACTATTACAGGCATGTCTTTAGATACCTCTGGAGAATTTTGTCCTAATACACCATCTTATTAAACCTAAAGGACAGATCTGTGTGTAGGCACGTGTCTTTTGCTCACTGGGAAACTCAGTTCACACTTTCCTATTACCTAATGGGCATTTGGGTGACTTTTGATGTCAGATTCAATTTCAGTTGAAGTGGCTGGAGCCCATTCAATAGGTGAAACCAACTCTGCAGGCTAAGCTCAGCCTGAATTTTAAAGTACACTGTTAGAAGGTGCAGCAACCACAGCCTTCAATTGGTCATCAGTCTCAAAGTGTTGACTGAGGACAAGTTAAGGATGACTCTGCCCTTATATCTACACCCAGTCTGAGATATCAATATGGTTTAGCCACAAAAAAAAAACCCACATAAAAACAAAAGCATGAAGAAATGTGCAAAAACCCAGTTTCTTTTGGGAAAAGCACAGACGTGTAGGCAGCAGAAATACAGCTGCTTTGTGCATTTTAATTCATGTGAATCAGAGAGGAAAATTCAGCTTAAGTTGTCCAAACCAAGCAGAGGCAATCTGAAACATTTTGGATATTGTGGATGGTTTGCTCTACCTTGTGGGCCATGTTTTCTAAAGACTACATTGAGAGAAATGAGTGGGGGAAAGCAAAAGAGGGCATGGAGTGTGACAACTCTGAGGTATTATTCTACATTGAGATGAAATCCCAAATGCTTATCAAAACTGCCTTGAAATATTTCTTTTGATTTCAGCTGTGGTTGCTTCTTACAACCCATGGTTGTTTCTTTAAAAATTTAGAAATCAGCAATCACACCAAGGCTGCTGAATTTTCAATGGAAGGAAATAGTCCAAAGCATTCCCCATATCAGGACTAACTCCTCATTTATTTTCCTGTTTAAGAGAGCATTGCTCTGCATGCAAATGGGCTGATGCTTACAGCAGCATTTCACTGATGGAATACCAACATATGTTATGAATACTGATGAAATTCATATTCTCTTATAATGTAGGACTGCATTTTTCCAATCCCATTGTTAGGTGCCTCTAACTCCAGCTCAGGACTAGCATAAATGCCTTTTCTGCCATTCATTACAGTCCTTCCCTCTCCTAATGCCTTCAATTATATTCTGCCCTTGTTTCAAAATGGAATCCCAATATTTTCAGGCTCATTTTAAAGGGCATTTTAATAATGCTCAGGTTGTGTATAGAACCGTTAAAGGTAAAAACAAAGCAAATGAGATTTTAGGTAAGATTATCATATTCTCAAAGACTCTCAGGAGATCAGGGTGCTGAATTGCCCTTAGTTACAATGCAAATTGAACATCCAAATTCCTTCTGTGAGACCAAAAACGTTTTACTCATGTACAAAAGAAAAAGACTTGAAATTAAAGATGACCTCCTTCATTACCTGCAGTACCTTTTGTATCTTGGCATTCTAAGACATTTCCAAGCCCTGTATCATCAGTGCATCACCAAATACATTTTCTCTGCAGCTTCTGAGACACAACAAATTTGAGTTAAAAAACCCTGTGACACTCAAATAGGAATCACTTGAATTTCTGGGTGTGCTTCTGAATACAACATTACCTATGCATATTATTTTCTGTTTAATTTATTTCATTTTTATGATGAAAAGGCCCTTGATTTGGCAATATTTCAGTTTACATTATAATGGTTTCTCAATAAATCGACAATAAAATAAGTTTTCTGGTATATTCAAACATTTTTAGATTCAGCAGAATTGTACTGAAACTGAACCATATTCTAGTTTTCAAATGGTTTTAATATTGTAAATTTACTATTTTTCAAAAGGTCTTGAATGAAGATAAGAAATAGAAGTAAACCAAATTTACAATAAATGAAAAATGGTCTGTACAGCTTTTAATCCCCTGTTGACATTTCCAGTGGTCACTTTTTTCCTGTATGTCCCTCAGTACCTTCTGAAAGATAATCCCACAAAAGTTATTATATCCTTATGAATGGAAATTCACCTCTCCTATCAGAGTTTTAGCTCTCTAATTTGGGAGCTGTAAGTCTGCTTTTTTGACAAACTAACCAATTCTGGTTCAGTGTTTACCAAAACTGATGGCACTGCTCTCCTAACTTTGAGAGCCTGGAACATTCCTCCCTTCCCTGCAAAGAAAGATGCCAGATGAGGGAATAAGAAGCAGCCTGTGCTTCACACAAAATGAGCATTGCTGGGACTGGACACTGAGGGAGTCCATGAAAACACTGAGATTTGGGCACAAGCTCCTCCAGTCACTGCATTTTTCCGTGTGGTGTAAAGCAAGAGCTTCTCCCCTGCATGGTTCAGGGTCTGGGGGAAAGGAGCAAGGGATGATTAAAAGCTCTGACACCTTCCAGCCCCGTTCCCTCATCTCCAAAGAGCTGTGGGGACTGCAGCCAGCCCATGGGGCAGCCACTTTGCAGCTTTCCCATTCTCCAAGGTCTTTCCCAATTTTTACTGTTTTTAAAAAAGTTTGAATTTAAATGTTTTGATTTTTTTTCTGATTTACCATTTTAGAAGTAACTGCACCTTAACGTGCACACACAAGGAGTATCCCAGCCTTTCATAAGCAGATGACCCTCTGCCCATCTGTGCATTTAAGAACAGAACACTACAGTTTTCCATAAACCCAGTCTGTGTGTTTCCAAGTGGAGATAAGTACATTAAATGTCAGGCTTACTCTTTCCTCCCACTCACAGGAAACCTCTTTCTCCCTTTTTACTATCTATTATCCCCATTATGACCTTTTATTACAAAAGGTTCTTGAGGATTCTTTTTTTTTTTTAATTCTATGCCCACATGACCAACTGTAGAAAGAATATTTTCATGATCTCTCAATAGGACCTGTGGGTGCTATAAAAATAAATGTTCTGTGGTTATGAGAAAGTTCAAATTATTGTTGGCTTTTTAGATAATTTTTTTAAACAATTTTATTGGTATCATCTCTAGTTTTAGCACTAAGTTGAAAGCTGTTCCTGCGGTGCATACGCAAAGCCTCATCAATTTTGACAGTATGGCTATGCAAATATTCTCCCTTCAAGTACCGTAATGAATAATTAATATTGTGCTTAGAGATCGAGCTGAAAGCACCAATCAGAGGGTCCAAATAAATTGGACTGGTACTGAAGAAATTGTTCCCCATGCTCATGAGAAAGATTACTGTTTCTTTTAGAGAATAGCTTTAACAATATGAAATAAAGCCCTTTTGGAATAACCTGCTGATATCTGCATGAATAATCAGAGCAGCTATAAGTTACCTGTCACAGTGCTGGCTGGTGTTCAAAGACATCTGCTGGAAAGGTATTGTTTTGTAATGACAGAAATCAAACTGATTTGGGGAAAGTAACAATCTCTTTTTGTCTTACTTTTCCTTCATCTTTGAAATAGATACTTCCAGCACATCAGTTTGAAATTAAAAACAAGTGACAAAAGCCATTATTTAACTGCAGGAAGGACAGAAGGTAACCTGCCAGAAGTTGTCTTATATCAAAATAACTTTGGATTTGCTGGAAGAATATTAGCTCTCTGTGTTTATGCCCTTCAACAACTTGGGTTTCAGCACAGCTCATGAATTACACACTTTATAAAACTGACACATGTTGGGCATCCTGGTTCTGTGGCTGTGTTTCCATGCTAAACACAGCTCTGCTTGGAAAAGGAAGCACTGAGGGCCATACTGGAAGGGAGAACTGGGACCAAAACACACTGGAGGTGTTTTTTCTTTCCTTAACAATGACTACCAGGTACAATTACCCACGCTGAGGAGGAACTCACTCCTACCTAAAGACAATGAAATCTTTATACAAACTCTTATTTAAAAAAAAAATACTGAAACCAATTTTACATAATTTCAGATAAATCCTGTCATTATGAGTCTGTGGCAATTTTTCTAAGTTTGTGTGTGCAATCAGTTGTAGAACATTTCAACAGCAAAAAAGAGCATTTTTCACTCACTGATTAAAGGTGGGTGTTTTTTATTCTTGTGAAAGGTGATTGGTGAAAAAATGTTGGGTTTTACATCCTCCCTCCCCAATGTAAAAGGTCACCAGCCTGAAAAAATGTTTAATATTTCATTTCATGCTATATATAAGCCTGTTGTCTTCAAAAATTAGCACTTTTCTGCTCACTGTGTGTTACCATTGATTTGGATACTGGCAATCCCAGATTCAGATCCCATGTACTTGCTTTCTAAGTTTCCAGTGCAGGAAAGGTTCTCTGGTCAGAAGAGGTGTTAAAACAACACTCAAAGCATTTTGGAGCATCTGGGAGAGCACAGAGCCTGTGCTTTTTCTGAGAAACACTACAAACATTTCAGGAAACCGAGCTGGGATCCATTTATACAGATGGACACCTGCATCCTTGAAACTGCTCCAAACCCACACGAGTCTCAGCCCACTGCTCTGGGTGTATAAAGCAGAAATGACAGCATCTGAGTAGAATTCCCAAAGCCACACTGGAGTGGGACCTTACATCTACATCCTGGATTGCTCAGGGGTTCAGCCCTGCTGTGAGGGCATCGTTTGGGCTTCCCCAGCAGCAGGAACAAGGAGCTGCTGCTCTGTCTCAGCTGTTTGCACAACACTTCCAACTCAGGCATCAAAACAGAGGGTCAAGAAATAAATAAGAGGAGTGAAATTTAAACCAGCACTCCTAATGTATAAAATAATTATTTTCCCCACCTTGGTTTGCTTTTCTAGAACCCCTGCAAGACCAACAGAGGAGTGTTTCAGATGATGGATGGCCACTCCTTGATGCCTGTGTTTCCTGCACCACACCTCCACCACACCAGCTGCACCTGAAAAATGCACTTTTCTACTGTGGGAAAGAACTTGCAGCCCTCAGCTGAAATACTGAGCTGCCTTGTGAGGCAGCTGGTTTGTTTCTGTACATAAGGGATGGCAGAATGGGAGAGAGTGACTGAATAATCCCTAAAGAATTGTAAACACATGTACATGGTATTTCCCTTTCTTTTATGATGTTCTTTTTGACTGTTCTACAATTATGTCTGTATAGGTCATCAAAAAAGGACCCAAAGCTTTAAAGGATGCTCTTAGAACACCTGTGAGAGCACATGAGGTAATTATAAAAACATACATAAAGTTTAAAGGCAGTTGACAGCATTGCAATCACCAAAGTTCTCACAAGTGACTCAATATCTGGCAGAGTTTATGTCTAAAGAGACACTTGGTCTCAAATCAAAGTTTTCAGAGTTTTTAGGAGGCAAGAAGATAGCAGATAAAAGAATTAAGAGCATGACCTAGCTTACTGGAAATTACAGATAAATGCAAAACTGTAGCCAATATATAAATTGGCTAGACATTAAAAAAAGTTGGAAATCTAAAAGCAGATTTAACTTTGCCTATTAGCAAATCTCTGGTAATACGCCCAGTGCTGAAATTTAGATTATAAGCAAGAAAGTTAGGAACAAGCCCACGAAAACTGGAACATTTTACCTTTTTTTACACCTAATATCAGTGTGAGCTACTGGCAAGAATGAACTGAAAAGTAGTGAAAATGAATTAATATAAGGAGGAATAGCCCTGATTTTGGCTGTTTTCAATAGTTATTGCCATGCTTAGAGTTCACTGAATCATTTTGGCACTTTCTAGTCCTAACAAAACTTCAGAATCAATTTAGGTTATAAAATGTAAAACAACCTTGATTTATGCATTCTCATCCATAATCATCACTGAAAAATGTAAATATTTTGTTGATGGCTGTCTATGTTGTTGATCAGATGAGACACTGAAAATGACATCTTATTTTCACTGTCAGATCGACATATCCTGGCAAGAGAAGCAAATAAATTGTTTTCACCTCAATGAAGTGTGACAAGAAAAACACAAAGGGGAACAAAAGTATGCAGGCATTGGTTTTATGAAATAAATATTAAATGAATTTTTTAAGGCTAAGTCTTCATGTCTGAGGAACCATACCAAGAAGATTTATATGGGATTAATACGCTACACTGACACAAGAATAAAATACCATTCCAGGTTCAAAAGCAAAATTGCAACCACTTCACGGCACAAGAGGTAGCAGGGACATCCCTGCCCAGTTCTGGGGCTTTCACCCAAGGGGACATGTAAATACATCTGAAGGAGGTTTTTGAGGAAAAGCAGATCTCCTGACAGGTAACCAAAGCCAGGCAAGCTGAAAGCATCTTGCTCAATTTCCCTCTCAGGCACACACCTTTCCCCTTCACAGCTCGGCCCCCATGCAAATAAACACAGCTTTAGAAAAAAGGACTGCAGTCAAATTCAGTGAAACACAACCTAAAACTTTTACTTTGACCAAAATTAAAAGTCCAGTTTGCTTACTACGGGAGCTTTTTAAAACCCACCTTTTTTTCACTCCCCGCCCCCTTTAATTCAGGTCATAATAGAGAAGAAACAGAGCAAATCAAGTCATTGTGAAAATGTCCGATGAGTTTTGCGAAATAACAGAAGGCAAACATTTTTTAACGCACCAAGAAGTCCCCAAACCCCTCTTCCCCGCAGGTGGAGGATCCCTTGCCCCGGCAGCGCGGCGCTGCTGACCCAGCGCGGCCGGAGGGCACAGCCCGGGCCGGGCACAGCCATGGCCCCGCTGCCCCCAGCCAGGGCCGGGCTGCTCTGCTCCAGCTCCTCCAACAGCAGCCCCAGCCTTGCTGAGAGCCCTCCGAGCCACGCTGCCCCTCCAGCGCCCTCCCTTCGTGCCCCCCGCTCCGGCAGCGAGAGGATGCTCAGCCGCCTCTCTCACACTGGTCCAGGCTCTGGGGTAAACTCCGAGGGTTACCCGGGGCTCTGCACAGGCAGGAGAGCTGCCTGAACCCGTGATCCTCTTCCACGTGTGTGCGCTGCTGGCACAAAGCCCCCTCAGGTGATCCCCTCTGCTCGCAGTTACAGATTCCTCAGGGAGCACAAAGGACATCCATTTCCCTGGAAACTCTAAGGAGACACAAGTCTCAACCGGGTAACTGAAGTCACATGTGGCTACAACCAGAGAACTGTTGTGAAAATCATAGTGTGAAAAATGCTATTCTGAAAGACAGCAAAGAGATTCTTCTTATTTATTTATTGGCCAATTATGCTGGCTTTGAACCTTTTGGTGAAGATGCTTTATGCTCCCTTATCCTATCACAGAAATTTATTTAGTTATTTCAAGATCAATTTATTCCTATCAAGCCACCAGGAGCTGAGAATGCAGCCCTGACCTCCAGAGTAACCCTCGAGGTATCAATGAGATCCTAAAAGATTATGTCAGTGCCCTGCCTTTTCACAGTAAAGAAAAAGCAATACAGCTCCGAGAAGAAAAAACGAAATAAAGAAGCCAAAACCCAGAAGTGCTAGAAAACTACATCCCCAAGCCCCTGGTGGGAATTGTTTGTTAAGAGTTCCTGTCTAGATGATATCTTGCTTCACTGAAATGTCTCTACCTGTACATGCCAAACGTGTGTGTGAAACACTCTGAATGTGAAAGAGCCTAATTTTGAATGACACTCATCACCATACTCTACTCCTGCACAGGATGTGCAGCATCTTCTGGAAGAGCAGCTTAACAGTATCAGTGCAATTATAAATTTCTGTGCAGTGGAACTCAGGTTATTTTGCATTACATGAATTAATTTTTTTAATGTGTTTTGCTCCTTTCCTTCCTCTGCAGACATAGATCACATTCTAGTTATTTTCTGCAAAGGGTTCATTATACTGTGCTTAATAACTCAGAGAACCTGGCATTTTAGTAGCAAACATCTCTAATGCTTAAGCACAGGATAAATGAATAAATGCATTTACCAGTACAAGAAGTCCTGCAAGAAAAGTCAAAATGCAAAGCACTGACCTGCACTGAATGTGTTTTCCCTTCCTCTCTCCCACAGTGCCTTTGCTCTCCACACAACAAAAAAGCAGAGGCAGGAACCACTGCTGGATTTCCAACACCCACATTTCCCAGCTCAGGGGGTACAGATCTGCACACTGGAGTCAGAACTGCTCCTATCACTTGCACTACAAAGCACACACAGAAAATTATCCCGACCCACCACAGCACCACAGGAGTTTTCAGAGACACACACACTTATTTGGTTAGGTCCAGGAAAGTAATTCTTAAAACCACCTTATGCTTATACAGTCAATTTGATTTTAAAAGACAAACGGATGCAGAATGCAGTTAATTTTTCCTCAAAACACGCAGATCCTGACCACCTTTGTCAACCAAGTCTTCACAGGTCGTCAAAAAATCAAGCTGGGACTTCCAAGCAAGGTGGAATGTGGACAGCCGGAATTCTAAAATTTTAAACCCACAGTTCCCATGTGAACTGTCCCTATGAATGCTTTTGTTTCTGCATCCAGACTACTCTGTGTTCTTTACTCCTAATTTTTTGCATGAAACTTTCCTACTAAGGATAACATTTTCAAAAAGCCTTAAGGAAGAAAAACAGTGCTACACAGGAAATACTATGAATCCCAAGGTTTTCTGAGTGCATATCACAACAACTGCTGTTTAGGATGCAGCTGATATTGGATCATATTACTATTTTACAAGAGAAGGTGAAAGTTGACTGGCTAAAGGGGAAAACCCCCACGGCATTATTTTTAGTGTCAATTCTATAGAGATATCTTTTTTATCTTCACCATTCTTTTCCCACATGGAACAGAGTTCCTGATCTCTTGCAGTTTCCCCCATCTTTTAATGATCTTTTAACTATTTTTAACAAAAAAAAACCCAAAAACCAACAAAATAGGATAAAAGTATATCCTATCTCACTGTTCAGCCAAGGGCACCTTCCACATCCAAATGTGCTTCTGTGGAGGCACTGTTCAGAGACAAAGAGTTCTAATTCCTATGCCTTCAAAAGTACAATGGGAGAGACAGAGAATGGCCAGAATTGTTTCTGAGATCAATTCCTTGAGATCTGGGCCATCCATTGCCTCACCCAAAGTGGATTCCTAAGGCTGCTCCAAGGTACCTGTGATCAACTCACTGCAGCTCTTCCTCAGCTGGTGAAAACAGCACACGTGAACCAGACAACCTTCACCATTCCCCACATTTGGAAGCCACATGAAATGATCACAGAAGTTACTTTTGCCGCAAAAAACAATATCTTTGTACAAATTCCCTTGTACCCTCACACGCAGTTTCTCCTACCTTGGCTTCTGTTTCTGCCAGCTGTGTCCCTGGTGGGTTTGCAGGTGACTGAGGGGCACATGGACTGGAAGCTCACACTGTAAACACGCAGCAAAGGACAGTCCATGGGTCTGCACTGCTTCAGTTACCAGGATCTGCAGAGATGTCAAAGACATGTTATTCCCCATTTGGCAATATGGCTTTGATTGCTAATTAATGCAAACAGCTTGTTGTCTACAGTAATACACAATTACTTCTCAGTGACCAAATGGCTCACAACAATTTCAACAAGCAGTTCAGGAGCCAAAAGCATTCCATAAATAAGATGCTGACACTAAGCTTGTGTACTTTTATTTAAAGACACAATATTACAGCCATCTGGAAAACCATTTATTTAATAACATCCAGCAACATAGGACTTGCCACCTGTTAACTGGAAAATTATCAGCAAAACAGGTAGCCAAGGGCATGAGTGGATCCAGCAGCCAGGGCTAGGGAGGAAGAAAGACAGTGACTGGCTTGTAATGGCTCTTTTTTGCATCACTCAATTTTGAAAAGACAGAAAAAGTTCTAGGGAAGACCATCATGGAATAAATCCAAACACACCAGAAAGTTGTTTTACTGTCACAGGAAGGAACAGAACTCTTTCAACCTTTCTTGAAGGAAAAGAGGCTTTGATTGAAGTGTGCACCAAAGTAAAAGTGTTTTCATAGTAATAGTGTTCAAATGCATCAGTTGCACAACACGGAGCAAAACTCCTGCAATTTCTATCCTTCCATGTTCCATCTGTGAGAGAGGCAGTTTGAGATGCTGCTGACACGCAGGAATTCAGTTCTGAATCCCTAATCCAAATAATGTCATGGATAGTTTCAAAGATGTAGCTACCTGCAATGGTTTAAAACACAAACAGGATGTACCAACACTAATTTCCAGGGCTCAGTCATGTCCAAATCTGTATTATACACAGAGATGGAGCTTAAAAGTACTGCTCATCCCTGGGGGAGATGACAGCACTGCATCCTATAAAGGAGCCAATCTTCCAGTTCTAACCTGCCTCCCTACCTGCTTCTCTCTACAGCCATAAATGCTTGCCCTATTTCCCATTAGCAGCCAAGTCTGAGCACCATTTTTCACCTGTTACTGATGCTTTCATCCATACCTCCCTTCTACTGCAAGTACTACATTTCCAGTCACCTTGTCAGTGGAGCTGAGCTTTTTTCCTGGTCTATCCACCACTCTTTTGTTAAAAGCATTATTCCTTCCCTCGCTGTGTCTCATTTAAACATTCAAACTGACAGTCTATTAGGTGTTCTGGTGGCAGCTTCTTAAGAGATTGAGGC
Source organism: Falcunculus frontatus (assembly GCA_013398115.1). Classification (NCBI taxonomy): domain Eukaryota; kingdom Metazoa; phylum Chordata; class Aves; order Passeriformes; genus Falcunculus; species Falcunculus frontatus. The sequence goes on along the minus strand of VZRV01007335.1, from coordinate 303,710 downwards.
CTTTTGTGTGTCAGCCCCCTGACACACAATCTACATTTAGCAGGGAGGTGGCAGACACAAAGAATATCTTTTTAAATTAGAGAGCAAGGCAGAGATTTGCAGAGAGTAAGTGAAACTGTTCTGAAAACATGGTTCCTCTGGAAATGGGGTTGTAGGCTAGGGCAGCTATTTCTGAATTGCCCACGCAATCACCATATCAGGCAGTTCAAGGGGTGACACATCTAAAGTGAGTGTGCAGGAGTTTTAACTTTAATGGTCCTTCTCGTGTCTGAAGACATGAACATTGTGATGGGGGGTCCCTGTCATTTCCCTGTGCTGACAGCTCTGCTGCTGCAGGTGGCAGAAATCAGAAACATCCCTGAAGTTATCAAAAGCTGGAGGGGAAAAAGTGGGAATGGTATGAAATTGATTCTTGGTTTGATAATGTGGCTTGTTCACATGCCCACTTCTGCAGGTAACAGACACAGCACAGATGGAGACTCTGCTGAAGGAGTTTTCACTTACTTATTCTGTCTCCTTTTCTGGGTAACTTTAAGGTGCACACATACAAATATCTATTTATCTTCTTCACTGAATTTAGTGCCATTTCAGTTCCAATACAATTATTTATCTCTTAACAAAAAAAAATTCCGTTCTAAATTTAATATGGGCCCTTACTGGTCCCAAAATTCATCTCAGTACTACATTCTCCAATGGATTTGTTTTTTCTATGACTTCTGAAGAAGTATCAAAGTCTCACATCAACATAAAACCATAGATCAGCATCAAATTTAATACATATCTGCAGTTAAGGATTTTCCAAAAGGGATTCAGAGAGATTAAACCAAGAGATTAAAATCAAACTCAACTGATTTGAAAAGCTGAGCTTTGATGATCCTGGTGGGTCCCTTCCAATTCAGAATATTCTATGAATATATTCCAGATCCCCTATTTATTTACCTGATCTCACAAAAAATTATTTTTATTGAAAGTTTATACCCATTTCAACAGAACTTGTTCATAGCTGTGACTGCCAACAAGGTAACACCTTGTTATCAGCTACAGCCCATTTTACAAAATTATAATTTCACTGGTTATCTACCCCATTCATCTTACCTCTCTATAAATTCGCTGCCATTTTGAGTGCCATGTCTTCAATCTCCAACCAAACAATGTCTAAAAAATGTGCTCAGTTTGTTTGATTTCTTCACAGATACATCAAAAAGCACTGAGTAAAGTGAAGCTCTCCCCTTAACTCTGCACTACTGGCAAATGAAGGGATACTGCACACTCAAGAAACACTCAATTATTTGAGCTATGAGCCACAGCTATGTTATATTATTAATCTTAATAGGCACTTTAATTTCTTTCAATCCAGACTTTTCCTCTAAATACTTCCCTTTCTTGACGCTTTTAATAACCACTCATATATTATAATATCCCTGCTTTCTGCTGAGCTTGCCATTTCTAGTTACTCTCACGTGGAACGGGTGAAAGTTATGAAAAATAATTTATTATGAGATAAAATAATTGTGTAATCAGCATTAAATAAGTTATTCCAGGATTATTTTTCAACTCCTTCCATGGCTCTATATTTTATTATAATTTAGTCTGTTTCAGAAAAGAAGAATCAGTGCTGTCAGGAAACAATGTGCTGTCAAAAACAGACCACAAAATCTGTTTTGAACAAATGTGTGACCTTTACCTCTCCTTAGATTCATTCATTTTAATAATTAATATTAAAGTAATTGTTGAAAGCATTACAGTTTCTTGTCTTTAAATCTGTAAGCATCGACATAAAGGCTTAAAAAATTTTAGCTCGGTTGCTATGTTGAGAAAAATGTGTTTTACCACTTATTTTTATGTACATTAAAAAACCCACACTATTTAAATTCCAGTATCCTGCACATTTCACCAAAAAAGTCAGCAGTGTACATTTTTCTGCTAGAAAGTCACTGCATTAATGGCTCCAGCCACTAGGAAAATTCTGAGATCAGTAGTCAACAGACAATATAAAACGAGATAGCACAATTTTAAAGACTTTCAGTAAAATGGAATTATTCCAAAAAGCCTTGAATTATTTTCCAGACAGATATGCTACTAAAAACAGGCCTAAAGCTCCTTCCACAGCCGAAAGCCAAGACTTGTACTGTGCAACACCTTAGTTATCTATAATGTGTATCATGCTGAGCCATTCATCCAAGAATATCCTTTGCCTCCTTTAGGGTAAGAGGTAATTTAACCTCAGTACTAGCTCATTTCTCCCAAGATTGCCAGTCTTGTGAGAAATTACAAGATTAGCTTTATGATGAGAACAAATGTGCATTAGACAGTGAAATTTAACCCCACCTTCACCCTAGGGCTGATATACAACACTGAAGGAACAGTTTTTCTCTTAACCTATAGCAGTTTGATAAGCTGGAGCACCTTAGTTGCGATTAAATGGTAAAATATAAGTATTTTACATGCAGCAGTGGAAGCTTAAATACTTTATTGACAATCTTTTATTCCCTTAATACACTATTTCATTATAATGGCCAAAATCATTATGCAAAAATGCAGGAATACACTCCAGGAGCCAACCTGAGGAATTCAATATCCTTCACTACCAATATATTATTTCCAATCTCATCTAATCTAAACTGTCTTTGGAGACCAGAGTTGTTCACTCATTTGGTGAGGACAAAGCAGTCTCATGCACAAAAGCCTTCATGCAGACACACACCATGGTACAGTCAGGCTCCTAAATGCTTTTTAGACAAACACACGCAGGGGGACAGCGTTTTCATGGTGCTGAACAGAGCCAACAATGAGTCAAATGTGAATGGGTTGGTGCCATCGTTGATGTGCTGTTCTGGGTGAGTCAAGTCCCTGACACTGTTCCTTTGGGCTTTGGTGCTCGGTCAGAGTGACCACCGGGCTTGGATAGAGTGACCACTGGCTTGGGCAGAGTACCCACTGTGCGTGGTCAGAGTGGCCACTGTGCTTGGATAG
>VZRV01007335.1:200817-300283 GCA_013398115.1 Falcunculus frontatus | reverse complement strand
CAGAGTGACCACTGAGCTCGGGCAGAGTGACCACTGCCCTCGGGCAGAGTGACCACTGAGCTCGGGCAGAGTGACCACTGCCCTCGGGCAGAGTGACCACTGAGCTCGGGCAGAGTGACCACTGCCCTCGGGCAGAGTGACCACTGAGCTCGGGCAGAGTGACCACTGCCCTCGGGCAGAGTGACCACTGAGCTCGGGCAGAGTGACCACTGCCCTCGGGCAGAGTGACCACTGAGCTCGGGCAGAGTGACCACTGCCCTCGGGCAGAGTGACCACTGAGCTCGGGCAGAGTGACCACTGCCCTCGGGCAGAGTGACCACTGAGCTCGGGCAGAGTGACCACTGCCCTCGGGCAGAGTGACCACTGAGCTCGGGCAGAGTGACCACTGCCCTCGGGCAGAGTGACCACTGAGCTCGGGCAGAGTGACCACTGCCCTCGGGCAGAGTGACCACTGAGCTCGGGCAGAGTGACCACTGCCCTCGGGCAGAGTGACCACTGAGCTCGGGCAGAGTGACCACTGCCCTCGGGCAGAGTGACCACTGAGCTCGGGCAGAGTGACCACTGCCCTCGGGCAGAGTGACCACTGAGCTCGGGCAGAGTGACCACTGCCCTCGGGCAGAGTGACCACTGAGCTCGGGCAGAGTGACCACTGCCCTCGGGCAGAGTGACCACTGAGCTCGGGCAGAGTGACCACTGAGCTCGGGCAGAGTGACGACTGCCCTCGGTCAGAGTGACCACTGCCCTCGGTCAGAGTGACCACTGAGCTCGGGCAGAGTGACCACTGCCCTCGGGCAGAGTGACCACTGCCCTCCGGCAGAGTGACCACTGCCCTCGGGCAGAGTGACCACTGAGCTCGGGCAGAGTGACCACTGAGCTCGGGCAGAGTGACCACTGCCCTCGGGCAGAGTGACCACTGCCCTTACAAACAACTGCCTGGCTCTGGCTGCCCAACAAGGACATTCCTTGGCTGGGCAATGGACACTGGAAATTTGACTGTTCCTCAAAGGGCTGAACAAAGCCCCCTCTGTTCTATGACACGTCAGGCTGAGACTCCTTTGAAGTGTCCCTCGTTCCCAGAGATACCTGAGGAGAACCCAAAGTGACAGTTTGGGATCTCCACACATACGGGGAGGGGGAAATAACTAAGTTCAAGTGTTTTTCTAAACCCAGAGACTTCAGGGGTGAACAAGTTTAGAATCCTTACCCATGCCTACTTCAGACTTCACGGCTTTTTTTTCCATCACACTTGAGCTGAGCAGCCTTTCACTCAGAAATGAAAGAACACTTCAACATGAGAAACCAGCACTGAATTCAGGTAAATGGGATGATCAAAATGAATGAATGAAATCAGAAACACAGATTTATTCTGTTTGTTCAAGCTAAATGCAACTCAGCCCCATGTCATTTGATGAGATTTGTTCAAGGAGTGATTACATCCCAGCTAATTGGAAATAAAAACCACAATATACCAAATTTAACTCATCCTTTTAACTAGGTCAGCAGAGAAAAGGTAAGCAGCCCAAATGCCACATGAAACAATGTTAGGAAAGCAATAAGGAGTTTAGAAGTCAGAGGGCATCTTTTCTGCATATAAATAAACAAAAGATCAAAAACCTGACCTATTATTTTCTGATTCAATGTATTATTCAGCACTGGGAATTTGATCTTATGCCAGTTGAATATGAAATGGACTTTTCTGACAATTTCAGAAACTGTAATTCTTCTCATTTCATAAACACTAGAGTTACCTGAATTTTTATTTTTGTCCTACTAATGGTTTCCATCCCATTGGCAAAGAACATTCCCAGACTTTTGGCCCTACAGAAAACCATGCAGATTTCTGACAGAAAGCAATCAGCACTGAGACAGAATTTTAACCCCTCATACACTTTCAAAAAAATTGTTTTACTTTGATCAATTGATGTTTGATGGCAAAAGAAAGTTTTGTCCCAAAATCCCAAACCAGAAAGGGACTGAGGTTTTGTCGTGCTTCCTTCATATATCAGATGTGTATTTTAAAACAGAAGCATCCCTAATTTGGCAGGGCTGTCACTGATGTCACATTACAACACACATTATGCCAGCATGGTGATAACAGTCAAGGAGGCAAGTGCACTTTAAAACAAGATAGATCAGCTTTAGACAGGCAGCACAGAACAAAGGAAATCTGCCCAGCAGTCACCAGTAATTGTTTTAACGTGCAGTGACTGTTTTAAGTTAATAAAACACTTCTCTACACTGCACCTGTCCTATTCAGTGTGGTACTTCCCTAACATCAGCTGCTTGCCACATCAGCCTCATGGCTGGAACCCTTCTTATACACCAAAATGGACACTGAAAAATCCCCATTTACCTCCATCCCCCAAAACACGCACACCTGCTTTCTCTTGGCTTCCCTTTTCCCTCAGTGCTGACATCTAGAAACCATTTCTTTCCTCTTTTTCCCTTTTACTTTGGCTCAATTACCAAAGCACACTCTAATACCTCTTACATAACTTCTTTATTTCTGACCACCTCAATAACCATAGCACATCCCACACTGTTCCTTCCCTCTGTCCAGATTCAAAAGATCAATTTCACTGACCACTATTATCATGTTTCATTGCTGCTGACATCGTCCAGGGGTGCAATATCAGAATTGATGGTCAAGGCTAACTGGGGTTATGGATAAACTATGAAAAATCCGACCAGAAGAACATTAGAACCAATATATGGAATTAAAGTATTTCTTCAGCTTGCTTGGTCAGTTCAGAATTTATCATCAGCATCTTCTAAGATTTGGCACTTTTAAAATCAGTAATTTCCTGAATGGGGAAGAGGGAGCTGGTGGTGTGGAAAAGCTGAACTGATAACTACATGGTTTCCTGGATGGAATAGAAATCTGGCATGTTTTATTTCTTCAATTTGCAGCCAAATAAAACTAATCAAAAGATTTTTTTTCACCAGTTCCTTGGTCTTACAAAGCACACCTGGTGTTGCATCAATAGAGGCCCACTCTACTGTCTCTCATTTTGGTTTAAATTAACATGGAATAGTTGGCAATGCACACCCCAGTAGTTTACAGAAGTGCTATCTAATCTAAAAATACCAACAGCACTGAGAACTGAGTGCAGCTCTATCTTTACTTCTCATTACTATGGTTAAACCCCAGAATTTAAATAGCATCTTGGATGTCAGGGACGAGGCACTGCACATGCACTGTGGAAGTAAAGGATGGATAGAGAGCTCCAGTGTTACATAACTGTGCTTCAACCAGTCTAAGTTACGTATCTCATTCACAATCTTGAAAATTATTACATGTTTAGCAATAAACACCAACTTCCATTAAGGGGATTATTGTATTTTCCATCTCTGCAGCTACTGCTTGATTCAGCCAGGGAAATAAAATTAGCTGTATGAGAGGAGTGCCTCTCTTCAGTTGCACAGGTAATTAAGTACAAACAAACAAACAGAAAAAGTATAATCATTTTTAGTGCATTTTCAACAATTTTTTCCTGATGTGCAACAATCAGCATTACTGGAGAGTAATGCTTTGGCATTTCAGAAATAAACAGCAGTCAGACAGACAGGAATCAGAATTTTTCATTGTTAGTTCAACAGCTTGAAAACTGGAGGGTGATCCCAGGCAGCTACAGGCAGTGTCTCACCTTTCCACAACCCCTCAGTGCCCAGCAAGTTTGAAGCTGTTGGAAGATACCCATTTCCAGGGCCATCACAAGTAATCTTCTCTTATGAGAATCTTCACTGAATGGCAGCACTTGTGCTACAAGTGCCACTTTGCAGGTGTAGGTTTTGCCAGAACAGACTTCTATGAGCATCTCTAGCCCTCCAAGAGGTTATCAAAACCTTTAGAGAAAGAACATTCGAGGGAAGCTGGGGAGCAGACAAGACTTCATTGAGAAGTTCTGTCTAAAAGGAGGAAAGACTTTTAAAGTGGCTTTATTCTATTTTTATTTCCTAATGGGAGGAGGGGAGAGAAAGAGAGAAAATAAATAGTAGAAATGCATCTGTAGTCAAGTAGGAGACACACTAAAGTCACACTGTATTTTGAAATGCAAACAAAACAGGAGCTACAGGGAAGCACATCTAGACCCTCTCTTGATGGACAGCAAAGCTTTCCTATGACTGCAATTATTACTTCCTCTCTGCAAAATCTCCCTCACTGCTGAGACAATCACTGCTCTTTTAAACACAGCAGCACAGATGGAGTTCCTGAAAGATCTACAGAATAAAGGAAATCACGGAATTGGGAAATTTATGCAGAAAACATTATCTTAAGAGCAATAGCTTATCTTTACAGACCATTAGAAATATTGAATAATCACAAAAGGCATTAACAAGTTCCTATGAACTCCTGAATGCCACACGGGTCAGATTTGCTGCTGTAGCACAGAGGTGTGCAAAAGCACGCACAAGGAGGAATTATCAGGGTGAACAACACCTCTGCCATCACACTCCCTCAGGGCTTCAGCTTCCAGTGCACAACAGAGGCTCCATCACAACCTTGCTGGCACACGCTGCCTTGTGGAGGTGAGCAATGAATAAATTTTGCAGCTCCCCAGGCTAAGCTCTGCCTCCAACCCCGGATGGGTGCATCTCCAGCTGCTCACTGCTTTCACCACCATCTGAGACTCCACCCTCCAGAACCTTTCCTGCATTTCCCTGCACTGCCCAGCTCACAGCAGGGGTAGCATTTCACATTGCACAGTGCTTCTCCAGAGATTACAATCCGTAATTCAACAGTTCTTGATTTAAAGCCAGAGCAACACAGAGGTCAGAATCATACCTAACTCATGTGTTCTGCATAATAAACACACCAGGCATGTGGCTGGTAGCCAGCAGCTCATAAATTTGAGTACCACCTCTGATGCTTTGGAATTTACAGCAGTTTTGGATGAGTTTTCCTGGTGCAAGCTGGAAAGCTATGCTTAGAACCCAAATAATTTTATTTTTTGGATTATACTGGACATAGAAATCCATATTTGTTCTCTGTAATGTGTCATATCTACAGAGCCACACGACAGGCCAGAGGTCCAACAGTATCAGTGAACATAAGAAGTTTCCAAAGAACTTCTAATGAGCACCCCAACATAACAGTCCTTGCCTTACCATCCCTGCTGAGCTTCCCTCTAAAATAAGGTGGTGTTTGGATACTGAATGAAACCTTTAGTGTTACTGGTTTTCATCCATATTCCATAAACATGATTTTGGTGGCTTGTGATTTTTTTTTTTCCATTGATTCTTTGGTTGTTGTTGGGTTGGTTTTAGTTCTTAAACAGAGAATCTTTTCTGCAGGTAAGGGTTAGTGGTACTGGTTAGTTTTAACCAAACACCAGACCCTTTACTTCGGATTCTCAGATTGAATCTCTACATTTACACATGTATTTTCCACCTGTGGTCACTGAACTAAGGGAACTGATTTAAGAAAGTGAGGGGGGTTGTCAGTCACTCATTATTTTGTGAAACCAGCTCACATATCCACTGATTATTGCCTGGCCATGCAAATCAAATAGCATCATTTCACATTTATATTGGGCTCACTTTAGTAAACCCTCAGCACCGTGCACTCTTCCCCTTTAAACCATAACTCCATTTCATATTAAAGTTAACACTTCAAAAGCAGTTTTCTAATTCAGTATGAACACTTCATAATTACATTTTTCTTAAAAGCTGTAATAAACTTTATTTAAGCGAGTGCTTCCCGTTTTATTGCCAACCCCAAACATTGTTCATTTGCAAGCACAAAGTGTCCTCTTGACACGATAATGAAAGTGCATTCATACATGTCAGCTGGAGCAATTATGTACTTCAGATTTATACGCAACAAGTATCATTCAGTCTTTTCTGCTGACACTTTCAAACATGACATGCATATTAAAATTAACACCTACGGTGTGAACGTAGTTCACTTCAGCTGCAGATTTGCCCAGAAATGTGGACAACAGGACAGAGAATAGGCAAAATCATTTTATAAACAGGCCAACGAATTCCATAACATATTCAGATGAATTTACTGTTGTTCAATTACCTCTGCAGTACATACATTAAGAAACAAAGGCTCAGAAAAGAGCCCTGGGCTCTACTGAAGTTGATGAGTGTCTCAAGCACAGGGGGTGAGTCCCTGTCCCTTTCCCTGGAGCAGTTCTCCACTCCCAGAGCCACATGGCCCAGTCTCCACGTGGCTCCAGCCCCACCAGGGCAGCCTTGGATGGGAACTGAGAGAGGGATCTGGAAAAGCAGATTACATCCTACTGCCTGGAGCACAGAGATTGCTGGAATAATGCTGATTTATTGAAAAGGTTTCCATTGTCACTGGAAGCAAACTTTGAAAATTGCAATTAGGATGGCAGGTGGAAAGTAAAAAAAAAAAAATAACACTTAAAATTTAATGCCTAATTTCATCTATGGGAACTCCAGAGGCACAAGTAATGGTTCATTGGAAACAAGTCATTATGCTAAACATCTAAGGACAGAAATAATCTAAGAGCTCCTGACTTCTTATGAGCTTGTTTACAACAGGCTTTGGCTTTGGAATAATTTATAGACTTTAGTGTTGTCTGCAATTACTTCAGTGAGAAAAAAAGTTACACCACACATGCACACACACAACTACCCTGCATAAAATAGTTGTGCATCTGTCAGAGACTATACTTCATCTTTCTGATTCTATACATCCTAATTTTTTTCAAGTATAACAGGGAGAAAGAAGGTGATTGAGAGCGCAAAGCAGAATATAAAAAAAATCTCCAGTTCTGCTATAGTTGCACGTCTGTGGGTCAGACATTATTTATGAAATTACACAGATTTGATAGAACCACCTTGATAGATGTCACACAAACCAGCTTCAAAGAGTTAAACAACTTTATTTGTATTTAATTTGAAAAGTAATAAGAACCATTATTAAATGAGCAATAGCAGCACATAGAAAGTTATATGGAATTAAGCTGCTTTGCCAGAAACTGGCCAAGTCTAAAATACATAACTGCACTCACTCAGTCACTGATGCTGCAGCACAGAAGATGCCCAGCAGTGTTCAGGGTCCCAGCTGCAGGGCCACAGGGACCTACCCTTTACTGAGTAGGGAATGAAAAGGTCTTGTCCCATCTGAGAGCAGATCACTCCTATCCTAAGTGTTCCCTGCTGTCTCCACACCCCACACAGTGCTGAGCAGGGAAGGGCACTCTCACCACAGACACGTGATGTAACAGCAGCTCCCTCCACGTGTTCATTTACATTTGCTGCAGATCAGCTGTAGGTTTGCTATGACACCAACCAGATCTCACTATCACTCTTACAATTCTCAGCTGTCAGCCAGAATCCTTTTTTCCAGTTGTTAGATGCACACTCAGATCTGACTTATCCACTGCATCATCTGTATATCCCACAGAAGGAAAGCTTTTAATGGAGTTTTCCAAAATAAGACAAGAAGCAAATCCCAAAAGAAATAAAAGCTCAGTTTTCACGTATGTTTTTGATTTTCACTTCTGAGTAAATATTTGTAGAACCACAGACTGGCACATCTAAGCACCAAACTCCCCTGTTTATCAATAGGTCAAGCTCTATGAGCACAGAGCCACAAAGCAAGGTCCCTGGGGCTGTTTTTGAAGTGACCTTAACCTGATACAAGGATGACATGAATAGAAGAGAGAAAGAATTTTATCTGAGAGCTCAGAGCTTGAAAACTGTTGGGGGGAAAAAAAAAGGCAACCAAACAAAACACCACAAAACAGCTTGACAGCAGTGCCAAGCTATACTGAGTTATACATAATAGGTTTGTGATTGGAAGCATTTTTCTCCATGGACATAGATTTTTTCCTAATTTTGTTATGTTCACCATGCTACAGACTCCTGACAGTACTATCTTTTCAATTATAGTTGTTTTTCAAACATATTCCTTTCCCTGGCCAACTTACCTGTAGAAATATAGTCAGGCTAGTGGGAAATCTGAAGGTTTTGTCAATATATTCTCAAGTCATGTGAAAAATTAAATGTATGCTGATTTTTTAAAATAAATCATTTATGTGCAGGCATAAAATAATTTCATTAGATACCCTAATTTAAGTACGGCAGCAAACTTGAGTTATCTTTTCTCCCATACAGATTAATGATTCACAGGACCCAAGGAGTCACCAGCTTTTATAATAAGTGAGATGTGCACTTCAAAACACGCTAGAACCTAAAATCCTTGTTTATAAAACAACACAAGGTGCCCTAGGGCAATTCATTCTCCTGCAGGGTGGGGTGTATTTCAGTGCAGGCAGTGAGTGAGGGCTGTGGCAGAGCTGCCCTGCACACCCAGCCCGGGCACAGCCCTGGCACAGCAGCAGCTCTGCAGCCCTCACACCACGCTGGCTCTGCAGGGCTGCTCACAGGACACAGCTCCACAGACAGCAAAAGGCACCTGAGCACCAACCACACAACTCTGAGATTTCCAGACTTTCCCTAAACTACGGCCACAGAGACACGGACTGCGCTGAGATTCTCAGAAATGCTGCTCAAACATTGTCTAAGAGACAATAATGCCATGGCAGCAGAATTTCTCAAGGAAGACAAGGTGCCCAGGAAAGCTGGCAGCACAGCAGCCGTGCCCAAAGCAGCCCAGGTCTGTGGTCACAACGAAGTCAACATAAGACAATTGAAAACACGGGATGAATAATCCAAACCAAACCTGCTGCAAGCAGCTCTGCCCCTAACGTAAGAAAAGCCCGTGACATAATTACAGTGCCACATCATCACTGAGTACCAGCGTTTCATTATCATGCAACACTCCAAAGATAGGAAATGCAGATTTTCCTTCCTCCATGAGGCCAAGTTGCAATGGACCATGCGCAATAAAATTAGAACACAATCTCAATATCTAAATATGGAGTCAGTTGTTCAGATCATTAGGAAAAGCTTCAGAGTTCTCTGCTGAGATGGAACAAGTGCTGATAATTATTTTGTTATGCAAACTAATTCCCCTGGGTGTCATCTGTCTGTTAAATTAGAGTATTTAGGATTTGAACTAAGGCTGTGATGTAAAATAGAAGACAGACTACAAGGAACTGATATTTAACAATAGCATCAATACAACTTCATTCTATTTTTCATGTGAAAGGTTATACAAAGCTTTTCACTCCCACATTCAGAAGGGACCAAACATCGTCACCTCTCCTTAACACTTGTGTCATCCCTATTTCATTCCAATATAATTTCTTTACATTCCATTGACTGGCATGAGAAGCAGGTAAAAGCACACAGGCCTTTCCAGTAATCCTCTAAGACAGAGGGGTTTTAAGATGATTTTTCCCTGAAGAAATCCATAGTTTTCCTTTCCCCCAACCTGTTTTCAAAATCCTTTATTCTCAGCTAAGGCAAAGGATCACTGATCAGAGCAAAACTGCTGTAGCTGTATGAAAGACTCTGATGGTAAAATACGGTTCACTTGTTGAAGTACATTGAGATGGGCCAGCAGGAAATGAGAAACATTCCACCTGTCTGTTTCCTGAATCACTTGGCTTTTCACACAGCTTTCTTCATGGTATCTTTATTATGTTGTTCTTTTTGCCTTTCTATTCCCCAGTGGAGAGACAGTTCTAGGTTCATTTCAGTAATGTCAAAATAATTGAATCAAAACCAAGAACGAAGTATTACAAGAGCTGTGTCTTGACGAATTTATTATTAGAGTAAATGATAAGAGTGCTTAAATTTCCCAATAGAGCCCTCAAGTTCAAAAACCAAGCAGAAGGCATACAGAAAAACACACACAATAATATTAATACTGTCTTCACCTTTCCCAAGTGCTCACTCTTATCATATATAAATCTACACAGAAGGGATCAGAGCAGATGCTTATTGTTTTACATTGTTATCAAGTCAATTATTCTACCCTAAAGCCTGGTTTCAACCACTGTAAATCAGAAGTGATTCCACTAAAAGCAACGGGTGCTATGCTCACATAAATCTGAGAAAGGAAAAAGTGGGGCAGGCTCCTGGCCTTGAGAAAGTTCAAGGGGAACACGCCCATGTGGTTCTAAAGTCACATTCTTTTATGTCATTTGCTTTTATCAAAGTTAATGAGAGCCCAACTGCAGATCGGCTGGAAGAAATAATCATTTTCATCAGCAGAACACAATTTAGGCAATAGTCCAAAAGACACTGATAAATTGTTGATGCTACAAATGACACAAACTGATTGTCAGCTTCAGCAGCTACGAGGAAACAAAGTAATATTTAAGGATATCCACGTACTTGATGATACTTACTTTTAAAAGCAACAAAGCCTGGAAAATTCAAGATGGAAAAGGAGATCCCAATTCTCAATTATTTGTTAAAAATAGTAAAAGGATAAAACAAGATTCCCTCTGAACTTTAGTGTCACATATCAGAAGCTTTGCAGAAATTTCCTTGACATGCTCCTGGTCTGAGACAATATAAGTTTATTGTTACGTCAAATGAATTAGTTACACACAGTTAAAGCAGACTTTGTCAGTGGTCTAAATTTAGGATATTGGCCCGTAGCAGATTTAGGTTGAAGAGAATGTGCTATACCATTTTGCCTTTGCATGAAAATTATGGATAAAGAGGCCAAGACATACATAATTCAAACTCTCTTAGATGTTTTTCAGCTGCCTAGAATGGTATTTCTAAGACAGACTGAAAAACAGTGCACAGAGGCTTGGCAAAGACACTGTGTTTCGAAAACAAATATGCTCACAATATTTAAAATCAATACTTATATTTTATTTCAAATTTTGAAGAGGAAAGAGAAATTTTATTTAATTATTTAAGTATTTTTCTGCGTATTGGTGTATGAATTCAGGATACAGGCATTAACTGCATTTCTGTTATCCAATATATTAGCAAGGGCCATGCACCTTGAGGCAGAACATTTTGGGAGAGTTTATACAGGGGTGCAGCCTGGCTCCTTGGCTTCAGCAGCCTAAATTGCAGCACATCTCAAGGGAAGCTCTACAGACCAATAGCACAGGGAAAATTTAAGCCTACACACTTCTGTGTCTTTTTTCCTCAGTTCTGTACAACAACCAGAGCTTTATAGCACATTTTAAAAGAAGAAATGGGAGTAGTAAAAATAAATAAAGGAAAAATGGGATAAAAAGCTGGCCATATTTATGGAAATAGAGCATGTGAGTGACAGGAAGTCCTGACAGATTCTGTGCTAAGGGAATGGATTCTGTGATTATGGCAGACTCCAGGCAGTGAGACATTTGAAATTCAGGCACTAGAGTATGGTGATACCACAAAAAAAAGGAAGTACAGTTCTAAAACATATTAGGAGATATAGTCCCTCTATAAAGAGAGAAATATTAACATACTAAACATGAGCAAAACGAGATCTGAAATCCAGCCTGCCTGCAATTCTATCTACCCACATTTAAACAAGCAAAACATAATCTAGGTCTGGAACAGAGAAGGGAATCCTGATGTTATATTGCTTGCCTTAAGAGAGAAAACTAAAATAGCTGGTTAAAAGAACCAAAGCTTCTCTCCTTAGTTTGATGTATGTTCTTCTGCATACATAAGTACAGAGAGGTGGCTGTAATCTGAAAAACTTTAAACTGACCATGAGAACCATTGTTTTTGATAACTGGCCTGTCATAAACATGGCTCCTAAATTGTGGATTAAGCTTATAGGACTTTGATCACTCATAATTTAAAGCTTTGTTACTTTAATTTTAACCTAATTGTAAATGTGTCATTTGGAGCCTGAACTCTCTGGTTTGGGGCTTTCTGAATTCTAACGCTTCATTTCTCACCAGAACCCAGCACTCATGGCACATCTTGACTTTACCCCTTCTCTCCAATTATAAAATGGTTTTCAGCATTGCCTTTTGCAACCCGTGATCTTTTGTACATCTCCTTCATAATTATAACAAAATTCCCAGCCCCTCAGCCGACAGGCAACATTACAGGCCTGTCAGATTTCTGGTGATAATGTCTTATTCTGCAATGCCATATGAATAGCTGTCCTTTGAGGATCAGAAATGTACAATATGCACTGCTTCAATGTGTAAAGATAAGATTAAACTACAAGAAAGGCAATTAAATGCTTAGATCACGTTAATAAAAGCATTTCCTGTGTTTACCCTGGTGTTATCGTTGCCTACAACATTGAGCGGTGTGTTTGTTTTGCTGACTAAAACATGAGCTGAAAACCCAAAAGGGGATTAAGGAACTGTTTTTCAAAGAAGACAGCCCAAACTACTTTTGTTCACTGCCTTTTTATTCTGATGTATTGAAAAATTTTGCACTTCAAGGGACAGATCTCTGTGTAGAAGAAACATCAACCTGTCTACAAACAAATCAACATGCATTAAATTCCTTTGAACTTTGATATTTCTGTTGAAAACTGTGGCTCATTTTCTATCATTAATGGTTTATTATTTTTCTTCATAAAATCATATTAACCTATTAATAAAAATCATATTTATTTACCTTCCTTTGACCACCATGTCCTGTAATTGACACTGATGGAATTTGGAGCCTCTCCAAGCTTAATAAGTTTTTCTCAGTATTAGGATAAGTAACTTTATAGAATATGGCACTAGAAATGGTGCCATAAGGTACCTGCTCCTGCTCAAATGTAGTGACATTTATGGTTCTTTTTATTTTTGGTTTTAAAAGATTCCTTGAATCTTTTTGATTACTACTCTCTGTGGTATTAGTCAAGTAGGTTCCAAAGCTAAAGAGGCAATAAATTAGCTGGAAATTTATCTTTGAATTATTTAAAAGTTTGAAGATTTTTGACTTAGTACTCACGGGCATGTTACCTAGCAGTATTTCAGAAAAAAAACCTGTACAACAAGCCCTGCTAACTATCACAGTGCAAATACTACTCAGAATAGTTAATAAGCCACAACTGAGTTGTTTACTAAATATTTAGGCCTGTAAATTAGTTTCCAAGGGAAATGTGTCCACTGTTTGAGTTATTTAAAGGTAGGATGCACAAAACACAAGAAAATATTCCATGGGGATAAGCCAATGCTTACAGGAACATCAACTACATCATCTATTAAGGCTGTTTTGTGTCCAGAAGATGAGACAATTCACATGAAAGTTAAAAATGAGAAGTTACTCAAAGTGTTTTCTGTTTCTGCTAAACTGCTAATACTTCTTCATAGCAGAAATAAGATCGGGAGGGGTTTTATTTGTTAAACACAAAAATGGAAAACAATTAGAAAGACTACACCAAATTTCTTTTCTATTTAGTGGAATGTGGTAAAGGAAAGGCCAAAACATCCCCTTCTTGAAAGACAATTATTTACTTTTGGCAGACACTGAAAAGTGTCTACAAATCTATTTAGAACATATATAAAAGTACAACTTTATTCAACAGGAGAGAGAATGGAACATGATCTTGTGAAACACACAGGCATAACGATGATACATTACAGAAACACCTGCCTATGAAGATCTAGAACTTACGTGAAAGAATTCCTGTTTGTTGTAAGGATAAACAAAATATAAACACAATATATTTTTATCTCACAATGTAATTAAATCTTCAACATGCCCCATGTAGCCATCAGCATACTTACTTGGAAGCTGGTAACGTTTTTAAGTCAGAATTCTGCCTGGCTTCCTCATTTTCTATGCTTAAAGTAAGCTGTAATTTCCTTTTTCTTTCCGTAGAATCAGGGCAAAACATCTCCTAAGCAGTCACCTACTGACAAGCAATTACATCCAATTGTGTTATATCAAAGAGCTGGAAGACTATTGCTCTACAAAAAGAAAGATTTTAAACTTTTGGTTTTCTTGCAAGGCTTTTAATGTGTTGCATATAAATCCACATATGCAATTACAGTTCAGCCACATAATAACTTGATTGAAAATCTGATTAAAGGAATTAAAACAATCAAGTTTTTCAGTGAGATACTACAAGGAATGCCTTCATCAAATGTCCATTTCATGTGTCAGCAACTTTAGCACCAGAGCTCTGCCAAGGCCATGCTGTTCAGCAACACACTGACAGCATCTCCATCAAAATTAGGATCTTCAAACTCTGTTAAGAATCAGATTCATTTCCATGTTCAGTGAGATTTCTCTAGCGAGCTTTGCACATGTAGATATTCCCCTGGTGAAGATAATTCATTATTTTCCAGAGACCAGGATTGCTGATGTGCTTTCTGTAAGAATGGAGAGGGTAAAAAAACCAAACCACCTCTGAATGGGTATTTTGCTTCTGTCCAACTCTTGCTCAGAGTTTCCTGGCAAACAAACAGATTCTCACAGTTGCCAGCAAAACAAACCAATAGCTGATACCTCCTGGAGAATCCCTGTCTGTTCAGCCTGCTCTGGCAGCTAAGATCATTCAGATTCATCAAGTGTCTCACAGTGAACAGAGCAAATAGAATTCCTTGCTTTGATCACAGGCAGAGAGTGGCACAATGACCTACACCGAGAGCTGGCACTGCCAGTCAATAGCTGGGGGTGGCTTTAACCTGCTTTGTTACTGGAACCAGATGTAACAGCTCTGTTCCAGACACAGAAAAGTCCTGGAATTTCAACATCAGTCTTGAACGGAGCTAAGCCTGACCTGTGGAATATCAGAGAAGAGAGAAAGCAGCCTTGCCTTCCTTCTGCCACAAGCTTTGTCTAAGTTTAACCTGCTCTTCTGAAACTGAAGGAAGATATTTCAGATATTTATATTTCAACTTGCATCATCACACAGTGAGGGCAAGACCTGTACCTGTGGTACCTAAAATCGGTTTCAGGAGCAGAAAAACTCACTGCCTGGGACTTCTGCTGAGAGTCAGCTCATTTCCTGCAGTTTGCTCAAGAAAACTAAATACTTAGGGAAGCTTAGATAGGGGCAAATGAAAATCCAAACATTTACATCGTACAATGTAGTGTCCATACTCCTACACCTCCCTTTGGAGCTCAGCTTTTCGTCCCTCAGTTTCTCACATGTTTTTAAAAAGTCATTGCTAATCCCAGCTCTTTTTTTTTTTTTAAAAGACAGTAATTTAATTTCTTCCATTTTCATTTGAAGATAAACTTCCAAACTAAAATTGATAGCAGGGCTTGTAAAACTGCCAAGACACATTTTCCTGAAAAACGTTGCTTGTTCATGGTTTCTCTCACTTCCTTATTCAAGTTTGGAGGATGGAGGTTAACAAATAATCTTCGGTGGCTCTCCTAAGCATTTAAAGGTCATTTGAGAGTTTCTGATTGGAATGATTGTAACTGAGATTAGTCTTCAGCTGATGAGAAATCAAATGAAAAGGGCAAGTTGTTCAGGAATATAAAGGAGACGTACCAGAGAGTACTTGCCTCGTTTCTGCATGAAGCAGCACATGCTCTCCTAGGCACTGGTGTAGTGAATCTCTGATAATTATTACAGTAAACAATAGCTTTTAGATCGCTTCTACCCTCATTCACAATCTACATTCAAGATCAGGGTTTGTTCTGCTCCTTTTAAAAGCACTTTCTTTAGAAATTTTAGAAATAGATGCACATAGAGACCTCTTGAAAAGAAAAAATTGTATGAGTAATTCCAGTCACCAACGTGGAAATTTCCCCCCACAAGAATAAGAATGCACATCATGTAACATATGACTATTTTTATATATTATAGAGCCTGAACAACTGACTTGTTAATTTTGCTCTTTTTTCCATTTCTTGTGGGGCAGCAAATGTTCTGTCAGCCATTATCTTGAGAAAAATTCTAACTGATGGGTTCATTTTCATTTAAGCCTAAGGAATTTTCACATAATTGTAAGCTGGAAAATATTAGATAATTAACATTGGTGATAAAACTGCATTCGACTGATTACCCTGTTCCACATATATGCTTAATTGTCAACATTGCAATAGCTTTAACTGCAAATAGACATCGTCCATTAGCCAACCAGACTGCTCGATGAGAAAAACACAGACATTTTAGCTGTTATTCAGAGGATGAGAAGAGCATAATTATCATTTAAATAGGCAGTTTTACTTTTCTTTTCCACTCAGAAACCCCCCAAAAATACTTGTCTTCAGTATTTGGGGACAAAGAAACAACATTGTTTACAATACCAGTGATACTGAAGTCTCCTAATGCCCTGTCCTTCCAGAACCGTCACAGCGTTTTGCAAAGATAAAAAAGAAATACATTCAATTCCATTTTTGGAAAGGAGGAAACAAATGCACAGATGAGAAACAATTCACCATGTGACTGAAAACGTTTTTCTTGAGTTAGTGGACAAACCTTACAAAAGAGAGCTGAAATAGATCACAGAGTTCTTGGATCCACATGGAAAAGAGATTTTTCCTACATAGGTCACATCCGTGTAAAGCAGAATGGGGACATGGGGGTCTCTCTAATGCACTGTTCCCTCTGCCTCATATCCCAGTTACTAACACCAAAGAAAACAGGATCTATAGACCTCCCCGTGATCCCTTTGTGTGCAAATTTTCCAACTGTACTTGACACCCTTTTCTTCAAAAAGGTGGGTGACAAGTAAAGTGAACATTTGGTAGAGGGGTTGACAGAAAACTCCATTTTCGGTGCATGTTCCTGTGGGCTCTCCCTTTGGTCAGTCTAATGGTGTCTGATTTCTGACAGCACTTCTTCCTTCAAACCTCAGGAGGCTGTTTTGATGCCAATGACCAGAACAGTTCCAACAGGAGCTGAACGAGCCTCCCAAGTGCAAAGCATTTTCACCCAGTGCCTTCAGTCCCAGTCCCTCTACAGGTTCCATTTAATGACAGAATTATATTCCAAGCTATTGAGCATTTGTGTTCACTCAGTCTAGTGTTTCAGCCTGCTCTATCTATCACCAGGGTTATTTCCCTGGATGGCTGTTTCATATTTTATTAGAAATGACAGCTCTATTATTAACAAGAAAAAAAATATAGCATGGAAGAAAAATAGAAGTACTAGCTCTAAGATCCAGGTGCTGAAGGATGTGAAACTTTTATCTGGTGACACATAGGAAATAGCTGGATCTGTAAAATATTTTCTACTTGAATGGTTTATTAAAACTGACACCAGTACAACAATTACTAGCAATTATTTTGTCAGTGTCTATTCCATTCAAAGTGAGAAAGTTAGTAGCAGTAAAAAATACATAAAACCTTAAAGTGGCTGAAGAGCATTTTACTAGGGGTCACTTCACTGCTCAAGAATTTGGTAAGGCTCGAGGAAGAATTTTCTGTCCAGATTACTGGTTCAAAGCAATACCTGATATAATCACAGAAATAAATCCCAGCAGGTATTTTATGGTGGCTTGTATATGTTTCTAACTATATGATCCACTGGTTAATAAAGCCTTTGGTTCCAGAAGTTACATTTCATGCCTGGGTCAAGCCTGTTAAGTCTATTAAGGTCTCAGTTGCCTCCTGTATGGACCACCAGGGCCCAGAAGAAATTACAAAATCTACTGGCCCGGGGCTACTTCTGTGTTCAATACACATCTTAGAGATATATGAATCTGAGAGCAGCTCTGGCCCTGCAGGGGAGGGGTAGAAAAAAGCAAAGCCACTTCAACTTTGAACCAAATATAGAAAAAAAAGTTACCTTATTGTGATATAGAGGAACTTGAAGTAATACATTTTTACAACTCTCATTTCCAGGATTTAAAGCCAGAGAGATCCATAAGATCATAGTGACCTCGTGTGTTTCACAGCCCATTACATTTCACCCAGTTATTCCTGCACTGGGCCAAATAACTTGTATGTGATTAAAGCACTATTTTCAATCTGAACTTTGCAAACATCCGTGGAGAATCCACCACACCCCAGAGCTTCAGTTGTATGTTCCAGTAGTTAATAGCCCCCTCTCCCACATATATTTCCAATTTAACATCCAACCTGAACTCGTCTCATTTCATCTCTTAAGCACTCATCGTTTCACCATTTTCTGCTGGATTAAAATAAATTTGTATTCACAAAGAAACAATATAATGTAACTAAGGTATCTCAGGGCTAAATCCATAATGGGAGAGTGTTTTCTCCATTCCTCAAAGGGTTTTAACTGAGTTAAAAAAAGACATGTTACAATAACAATTGAATGCCACCAAACCTGATCACATTTTCTAATCCTGTTTAGAAAAAGTCATTCTTTTTGCCTCCCTACCTAAAAATGGTCTCAATGGAACAATCTTGAAGTATTTCCATTCTGAAAAAAAAAGCGGGCAAAGATTGTATTACACACAGAGGAGCGAGGGAAATGAAACAGAAACAACCAAATCAAGGAACAAAAGGAAAAAAAGCCTGAGAACCATTTTTAAGGACGGAGCTCGAGAAGGACATTAAATTAAGGCCACAATCTCATTGGCATTCAGAACTTCTGGTCGCTCTTGTGAATGTCCTCAAGACTCAAGAACAAACAGGATTTTGCAGGCACAAAATCAAAGCACAGATGTTTGCCTTGACCACAAAGCAACCACCCTGAGTGACACACTAATATTTTTAAATGCCTCTGACACCCATCAAGAACACAATTTAATGAGTCCAGGTTGTACATTTATAAATATCATCATCTGAATATTTTCATGAAAGATGATAAACAATGGAAACTTATTTCAAAGGAGAGAATCAGAACTTGATAAATGTATTCTTAGGAAATGAAACATCAACAAGAGCTTAGAAAGATTTAGAAAGCCACGTGGCATTCCTGAAAAATAAACATAAATTCTAGGATATGGGACACCGTTGGGATCGGGTTGTTGTCACAGCTAAAGCAAACAGTTTGACTTAAATGATTGTGGGAGCCTTGTTTTGATCATCCTCCCACCCATTTAGAATCACGACCACCAACCCAGGAACTGCAAGTTAAGTAAAAAAGAGTAAACAGCACGTGTCAGGTGGAACACGACAATGCAACATCTAAACATAAACAGAGTTCCCAAATAAATCAATCTATCCTTACAAAACCAGGAACAAGCTAACAGAGCTTGCACTGGCTCAATACATCCAAAATTTCAAAGCTTGCCTAAACACGTGTTTTCAAGTGAATATTACACCAAAACAAGTCATTCCTGCTCAGCAATGCAAACCTTGGCAGGGCAGCAAACCTGTCCACTTTTTTAACTTGCATCAGCATTTCCTTCTTCCCTTTATTTCAAAGTCTGCATTTATATCACTAGAGTCCTTCAGTGAACAGTTTGATGCAACACCAAGTATTGTTACTGCTGCCATTCAAAGCCAGAAGCTCCCCATTGTACACCAACTGATAAATATTATCTGGGGCTGCAAACACCTATATTCATTTGCATCACAACAGCAGCACATTTATCGAAAGAGAAAATGATAATTTGGGGTTGAAGGGCAGAATGACAATAAAATTGGTAAACCTATTGGAATCTTTTCTAGGTTTCCTTAATCCTGTACCATTATACATATATGACTTTATTTTAGATTAGATTTTTAGTGCAACTCCACTTGGAGCTCTGCCACCATTCTGTTAAAATGGGTCTTCCAGAGCAAATGCTGATGGCAGAAGAGTTTGTTGCTGCTGAATCTCCGAGTACCCATTCTCCCAGCGGGTGCAGTTCGGAGCACTTCCGAGATATTCTTGTGCACATTAGGATTTCTCAGGCCTGAAAGTTCAATGCAAAAAGAAGTGGTATGTTCTCATGCCTCAACCCCTAACTTAGTTTGCATATGAATAAGAGTCGTCCTTTGGAAATTTGCAGCACCAGTCTAGTGACTAATGTATGCGGAAGAAATTGAAAGCACTGACTCCTGCAGATCAGGATTTCAATAGCATTTTTAAAAGACTTCAGCTAACAAAATCGAACCACATAGGCATTTGGTAAAAGCAGCATTAGTCCAAGTTGCTGGTGTGCATAATTCTTAGGAAATACTACGTGTTTTGTGCATGCCAGGCAGCCTGGAGCAGCCTCAGCCTTTGGCAGGCCTTGCGGTCTTTCCGGAGGATACAAACCACCGAGTATTTAAAAGCATTCATTAACCTAAAGAGTCTCATTTACTAGTTGCTCAGCTCAGGACATCTTATAAATAATTTCCAGAAGAGCCTTAGACCTTATCTCTTGACTGATAGTAAAGAATCGCTTGTGACAGTGATTACAAAACCTCTGATCTACTCTGAATTCCCCCAAAGGCACTATTCAGTGCCACCTTCTCTGGGAAGCCTGAGGAAGATTTTGTCCTGGGTATTAAGGCTTGATCTACGTAACTTCTTGGAGGACAAAAATCTTTCTTAGGAATACAACCCCTCAGGTTGTGAACAGAAGTGTTATTTCAAACTTGCTTTCAATTTGCAAGCAGAACAACTTTCTAATTTACTTCAGGTTAGGTCAACCAATTTATCAAACAGATTAAAGTCCCTGCATCTGCTAAATCACTTTTGTGGAGACTCGTTAGGAGCACAGGCACGAAGATTTGCAGGCAGTTTTGAAGAGGCAGCAGAGAGCGCTGACGATCAGCCAAGGGCACCAAAACTTTCTTCTCCACGAAGCTGTTGGAGTGCACCACTGAAGATGGTCTGAGCTAAAGAAACTGGCACTGATTCTGGCAGATTCAGGCACTTTCCCATTCTGTGCTCTGGAAACAAATACATTCAACCACTTCAGGCAGACCCAGGGAAGGAGGCACGACTGCAGCCTAATTGAAGAATAATTGTATCTGCACATCCTGCCATGATGGGTTGAATTCATAACCACTGGACATGGTAACACAATTTCTGCACTGTCTCACTTTTTCTGTGGATACTCACGTCTCCCTAGACAAACCTGCCAGAGGACCTTGGCAGAAATGAATTTGAATACTGTCCTGATGAGTTGGAGGAGTTGTTGATATTATTTGGAGACAAGATGATTTGCAAAACTATTTTGAAATATAAGCTTTAATAAAGAAAACAGTAATTGCATGCTTATAATTTCACTGATTACAGAACACAGCTTGCAGCTTTCTAAATTATAGTTTACAGAAATGGTATCCTGAATCTTTTAATCTGTGCTTCTTCCTAAGCATCCATTCATATGACTTGTCCCCCCACAACAGAATATGAATTTTGCAAAACTGCTTTTATACCGTCTGTAGTTCTTGAAGAAAAAAGAAACCTATTTTTCTTTAAAAGGCATATTCTCAGGGTAGATGATGCTCTACAGGAGGCTCAGCCAGTTGCAGTCCATCAGAGCCACATACTGTTCTACCATCTTTGATTTAGCTAAGTAAACCTTATCAATCTAACAAGCAGCATCCAAAAATATTTGGTGCTTGCAACAGCATAAATTTAATAACAGTATTGTCTAATTATAGATTAAGAAGAAACGGGCAAAGAGATGACTAATTGCATATTTTGCCCCTTCAATAGTGGAGTTAAAAGCACAGTCAAGGAATCCAACCTGTTTCTTTATTCAAAGCACAAAATACAGCCCTGTTCTAAGGTTATTTAATGTGTGTTGTTGGTACAAATATTGCTCTTCTACAAATCGATTTGCTTTATGAAGAGAGAAGGCAGCAGTAGTAAAAAAAAAAAGGCCCATCTCTGCCTTTTATTTGGAGCTACATTGTACAAATCAAAGCCAACGCTTGGAGTTCTGACAGTTACATTTTTGTTTGTTTTTAAAATCGTATCCCTTCTCTTGGATGGATGAAAACCCTTTCCCTGCCTGGAATGACTTTTATCAGGAATTACAGACTATATGTTCCATGCTTCACTCATCACTTGTAGTAGCCAAATAAACTACAAAATGACATAAATCCAATGAGCTTGCAAAATATCAATGCTTTGGTAGAAATTCCCTGTCTCTTCAGGTAAAATTTATTTCTTCCTTCTTAGTTTAAATAATTACACTAATCACAGATACTGCATTTTTCTTTCTTACGGGTCCCAAATCTTACATTTTGGTTTCAGGCAGTCAGACTCGGGCTCGCCACCAGCTAAAGCCCTTCTAGAGATTAACAGGAGAGCTTTTACAAGGTAGAGCACCAAGAACTTTGTCACCACCCTCTCTTGAAGTAGCAAATGAGACTTCACTATCCCTATTCTCTTCAGCAAGATTTCCTCCTAAAATCTGGTCCACCAAAGCTCCCTGGATAACAAAGTTCAATTAAGATTCGATGCTTGTTTCAATTTTAAGGATCACTCAGTCTCTAGGCTCCATTCAATCCCCAGCCTTTCCACTGAGATAATTTTAGAATTTTCAAATTACTTTATCACCGTCTCCTAAATACATCCCCAAAGCACACTCATTACAACATGAAAACCAAACAAGGAAAGGATTCTTAATGAAACAATCAAAAAAAAACCCTCACACAATGGTAAATTACTCAATCCAAAGTAATAGCCCATAGAAACATCACAATCAGCACCAACCACAGCCCTCCTACTCCCTGCCTTTCCCTGCCCTTTGTTTCATAGGCAGAGCCACTCCCACCACCCACCTTCTCACCAAAAACACCCTCATTAACTCAGCATCTGTAGCTTGCTGACACAGCTCCTTCTACAACAGCAAAGCAAGTTCTTGTTCCAAACTATCCAGGATTTTAACTTTCTTACTCATTCAAGTTATTGGCTCAAGCCAATGATTCAGGAGGAAGAAATATCAGCAGACAGAAAATAAATAAAGAGTAATAAATGATAAAATACATTTTGAGAAAAAAACCCAATGAATGAACAAAATGAGAGCTTTGTTTAGAAAGTGTCAAAGAAGTTACATTATTTGGAATTTTTTTTGCAGGATTATTTTGGGACTGAAGCACCAAAAAGATTAGGATCAGCCAAAAATACATATGTGATCATTTCCGTGATGCAGAGCAGTTATTTCGTAACAGAAAATGGACTGAATGGCTCCACACATCTTCTATGAGGTTGAGGTAATGCTGAACACGGACTTGGTTTCAACCTGCACCTCTTTCTGTTGGCTCAATCTCAAAACAAAGCACAAGCACAGGCTCCACGTCTGGGGAGAAGCAACAGAGGCACTGCTGTACTCTCTGCTCATGTCGTGGACATGGGTTCATCCAGCTCCCAGTGTCTACAGACCATTCCTATCACTGCTACTGAGTGTTAGAAGCACCTCTGAATGAGCAAGCAACTCTTTCATTTTTATTAGTCTATGAGACTTTTTCATTAATTGAATATCTAAACAGAGATGTACACAAATATTTTAATAGGCTGGTTTATAGTTCTACATTTTTGTTAAATAATAAATAGCTCATTATGTGCTAATGCACAGTGCTAATCTGTTTGTGGCTGGTAATGAATTGTATCTATGGAATTTCAAACAATATCTACTTAAGAGTAAATAATTAAATTAGCGTAAGAAACTTAGAGTTAATACACTGAGACAGTACTCAGGGCTCTGGATGAATCCTTTAGGCCATGCAATACAATCAGAACCAGGAATACACTACTGCCAAAAGCACTGCTCTGCCCCAAGCCCCACAGCTGGAACCCAGCCTGACAAGCACAGAGCAAGGGCACAGCTGGAAACAGCCCCTGGACAAACCCCTCCCATGGCTTTTGCCCTGAATCAGCTAATTCTTCCCCAAAAGGCCAGAATTTCTCATTGCATTACAGCAGAAGAGCTCTTAACACAGAAATGTCCCCCAGAACTAGAAATATCAAGCAGTATTTACTGGACTGACATTCCAGCTATTCAAAGTCTTCTGTTGTGAGGGCAACCCTGGACCCACTGCTAAACAGGTCTTTTAAATTTCATTCCCAGAATATTGAGAGAAACAACACCCCATGTGGCATCATCTGACACCACAGGTTTTATTATTTGTTTTATTTATTTTATATTCTTGGATTTCTCAGCTGCGGTACTTTTTTCATTTCCCTGTATTTAAAAATCACCTTCTTTGCAAACAGGGCTGTGGCAGGCAGGGAGCTTTGTGTTTGGGGTTCTAACCAGGAATATCTGAAGCCCTGACAAGAAATGTCCAGCTCCTCACAGCAGTAAAATACAGCCAGAAAACTTCTGGATCATATTAATCTCATCTTAACAATGCAATACAGTCCAGGTTTCCTGCAGGTGAGCAAACTGCAGCTGTTGAATCACATGGCCTGCAGTCCTTGCTCCAGGGCTGTGCTCACCTGGCTGACCCTGGCATGATCCTGCAGGATTGAAAAGCAAAGACAGGTAACAATTTTATCAGGACCACTGCTGGCAGTGAAGTGCACAGGACAGAGCTACAGCCAGGACTGCAAACACAGAAAGGTGAAATTACAGGATTAGCTGTGCAGGAGTTCTGCAGTCCTGTCCCACGACGTGCAGCTGTGCTGCAATGAGGCTGTGAACGGTTCAGGTAGAAAAGCAGACAATGAGTGACACAAATACATAAATAGAAGGTGTGCAGGGACACAGCTGAGGTCACTGGTGTGAAAGGATGTCCTGTTCAAATGTAGACTAGCACTTTATGATTGCTGTGAGCGTGTTACCTAAAGTACAAACAGGGCTAGAGAGATCAGTTAGCCTGATGCTCTTGAGCAGACACTGCTGTGTTTGTGCACTTTCAGACCAGTGTGAGCATGAACAGATTCACATAAACAAGAAACCAACAGTGTCACAGGTTTGCCTGGAGTGCAAGCTTTTATTTTTACTACATATACATCCATATAGTATTACCTAGATTGTTACTTTCCTCCATCCTTCCTTACATCATCACCAAGACAATTTATTACATTACCTTCTACTTCTAGAGGGCTCAACAGTGTCATTTAAATGATGCAGCGTTGTTGCAGTTTAGAACTGTCCATGCACTGGATTAATTGCTAACAAAAAGCTCTGTGATTCCCACTATAATCTATTTGATGTGGTAAAATAATGAATATGTAATTCTGTAGACACTTCTTGCTGTTAGATGTCAAACTCAAGCTGAATTGATATGTTCTAATGGTTCCATGCATGTGTCAGTAGAGCTTAGCCTGACAAAAACATTATTATCTTTATTAACACTTGGTAAGATTTTGTGTGCAGGACAGATCTGCTGCAGCACTGGACAACGGGCTCTGAGCTGAAACTCCTCACTAACACATTTGAAGAAGCTATTAAATAAGCCATGCTGGCAGCCTGTGCATTCATCTTCATCAATTCCATTTTTTCTTTTACGGTATTTTTAGGCTTAGTTTAGTCAGTATGACAACACAGAACACACATATAGATGCAACACAATTAACTGAAGACATGCTGTTGTGCAAGAAGGATGTCAGTTGACCTAGCTTTAACCTCTCCTGCCTTTGAAGACTAAATTAGTTCTGTGAAATTTATTGAAGGTACAGCATTGTAATCATGCTTGAATTGGAAATTAGCCAGATATCCACCACAAATTCACAGCAGTTTAGAATAAAAGCGCGCCCTGATTTCACATGACTGGACTGCAATACAGGGATTACACATTTTGAAATCACTATTAAGGAGAATCACTGTCTTTTCCTTTAAGCAGATGACATTTACATTATCCTTCACACTAAAATGGTCTTGGCTGAAAAGAAAGCTCATGTATACTCTCCATTTAATATTTTTTGCATATGAGTAGTACATGTTATTGATTTCTTCAAGACAAAAATTGACAAGGAAAATTCAAAGACTATCATCAGCTTCTACTAATGGTTCCTGACATCCCTATGACGTACTGACACCACGGATATTGCTTCCATATGCATCATTAGAAGTTTTTCCAATGAATTAAAAAACTACCTGAGTTAGCCACCATCACAGGAGCATGCTACAACACCAGCTGTCAGGAAAGAAACTTCAAAAAAATTTCACCACAGAAATTTCCATGTATGAAAATATTGACAAAGTGACTTTTTCCTGGCAACATAATTTAATTGCATTTCCAATGCACTTGCTTAGTTCACCACCTTGTGATGTGATGCTGTACCAACAGCTAAGCCAGCAAACAACCTTGTCTACTACAACAGAAGAACTTCTGAAAAATAATCTATTCATTAGGGTCTAGAACTCTTGAGATCCCAGTGGAACATCTGCCTGTCTGCACTCGCTGCTAGGTTACAAAACTGTAACACTTGAGGCTACCATTATCTTTGCTGGTATTGTTTCATTTGGCTGCTCTTGGAGTTGGGAGGTTCATTATATTCCCAAGAAGATATTTATGATGAGAAGGCATTAAATTGACCAGGACCTCGTGGGACCTTTCTCAGACAATAAGCATACAAAAACTTTTTTAAGCTCAAAAGAAAGAAGATCTCTTGGATGATATCTTGAAGACTGCTTTACAAAAATGTATTAATTGTGAAGCTGAGAATGATGCTTTCAAAAGGATGGTAAAGTACTCCTGGATATTTCCTCTAATGACATTCATAAACTAACAAAATACTTTTTAAAGACAGGTGGTGAATGAATAAACAACTGAACATCTGTTTCTGCAATAAGAAATGAAATGCTCAATACACAAGCCCAAGATGATAGTCCAAGGAATCAAATTTAATTTTATAATTTTAAACCTGGAGGGTGGGTGATTATTTTACTCAGATGTTTAAAAAACCCAATAAAATGGATGTCTGCAATAAGAAAATAAATAATTAAAACTAAGGAAGTAAATAAAGTATTAAAAAGTGCTCAGAATGTATCACTTTGTGAGGAGAATAACAGATACAGAAGCAGCAATGCCATTGTGTCTCTTGTTTTATTCTAGAGAGCACAGTAAGGCACCTGTGCCCTCTCACATCTCGGGCTGAGAAATCCCCAGGAAGGGACAGACCCTGAGAGCAGCTGCCAAGTGACTCTCGGGGTCACCTTCCCTTCAGTTTCCATTTTTATTCCTTACTCTTTTCCTTTCTTCTGCCTTTCATAGGTTTATAAACTCATCATGTTTAGGATGAAGCTGGTAGCTGGAGAAGGTGGAAAGAGGGGTAAAAGTTTATTGCTCAGAAATTAACAAATCCAGCAAGAACAATCTCTTCTATTCAAACAGAATGACTGAGGTACTGAACCTCACACCTGGCAAAGGAGACCCACTCCCATTGCAGCTCTCTCTAACCATGTGCCATCTATCTCCCAAGCTCAGTGTTTAATCCAAGCACTTCACTCGGCCTGCAGAGCCCCCAGAAACTCATTCACATGGTGATTTTCCAGCCCCTTTTAATGCCTGGGTACCTCTTCGACACAGGCAGTGTGAGAGCAGTGCCACCGGTGTTTCCATGAGGTACCATTACAAAAGTGCCGACAGCTTCTATCTGTTTTCCAACCACTTAAACATATAGTTCTGCTTTTTTTAAGAGATGAAAAATAGAGTTTATTCATCTTCTCAATTCCTATTACTTGTGTTTGACCATTTACCCTCTGTTTTCTGACATTAGCTACAACGTATGGGACTACAGAAGCCACACCAGACCCTCAGAATGCATTTTGGAAACATGAGGAAAATCGTCTCCCAGGTTGTGCTCATTGTCAGAAACTGCAAAACCCTGATAAAGAAAATTGGGAAATAAATAATCTTATATGCAATTTCTGCTTTCACAAGAGGAAGATGTTTGTCAAGAAGCACAGCCAGAAACAGTAGCCAATTTTTATATGATGGTGAAGGGATTTAAGCAAGGCTTGCTGTTTTCCAAACCCAAAGAAAATTATTTTTATACCTTAAAGTTTTTCTGCTTTCCTGGGCTACCTCAGTTAGTTTAATGAAAGATATCATGACTGAAAACCTTAGTGCACTAGACAGAGGCAAAACAAAAGGAAAGGAAAGCTCTGGAATCATTCTAGAAGCAAACACATTCCAGGGGGAGGCAGAGCACCGAGCCTGGCCTGGGGCACCCAGACCTACAAACATGGGGGCACAAAATGTTCTTAAATGTTTTTTTTCTTTTTGTGGAGTTTGAGCATTTTTTAATTTAATAGACACAGCTATCTTCAAAAACCATAGTGTTCAAAAGATTAAGAAAGTGAGGTTTAGTTTTGTTCATATCGAATCATTTTGTCATAAATCCTTTTTATAGGATCTTATGACCATCCCTCAGCCACTTCAGTGTGCATACACATTTCATTTTTGCTAGGGAAAGAAGTTTTATACCGATAAAAAACTGAAGCACGAAAATATGTGGTAACTTGCCCAGAGCAACAAGGAACCTTTGCAACCAAGCCATTCAGTGCCTTAAATACAAACATCCCCTTGATCCTGAGCATAATTAAGAGTGGAAATGAAATGCCACTGCTCTGTTGAGGTCACATCTTCATTTTTAATTTTTAACTTATTTGTTGCAATTTACCCATACACTACATTCAATAATATATCATAAACAAACTTCTATAGAGTTAACAATGCTTTTTTTCCTGTCACATCCTGTTCCTTCACTACAGTGATAAGTTGACCTGTGATGCCCAATAAAGAAAAACCTAGCAAGCACATGTGGTTGTATTGTGCAGATCTGCTGAAGTCACAGAGGGTCTTGGACAGGCACATTATTAACAATTAGCCACTTACTGTAAATTCTAGCTGACACATCTCATTAAATATAGGCCAAAATAGACTTTGGTGATCGAACCTCATTTTTAATAGCTTTTCCCAGCATTCTGCCAATTGTTGTCAGGAAGCTGAAAATTACTCCTACCACTAGGATGCCCACTTTATTCTTGCTGACTGCTGAGAAGTTTCAAAAGGCTGGCCTGCCTCCCCTGTGCCTGATAAAGGTAAAACCCAGCCATGTGCCTGTGATGGAGATGGGCTTTTAAAAACCTCTCAGCAGGCAGCACGAAGGGAAGAGAAGTAGGGGGTAAAAGGAAAAATATTTTCTTTTGTTGTTTCTTCTACATAAGAGCCCAGAGTGACTTATAACATTGACTGCCTCCCCTTCTAACACAATTTTGATGTGGGACTGAACAGCTGCTCTGGTGTCCAGAATCTAAACAGCAACTTATTGTTGAAATGTCTGCAATTACTTTCCACCCCCACAACCAATCAGAAAATAAATGAAAGTAAATTTTTCATAACTATCAAACTTATACAAAGATACTTTTTTAGATGAATTTTTTTCTTTTTTATTTCTTTTTTCTTTTCCCCCAAGCCAGTTTCACATACTGAGCAGGGATTCTGTCTATGTTCAAAGGGAAGAAAGAAATTGCAGGGAAATTTAACTTACTTAGCAAAGTCCTCTGTGAGTATCTTAAGATCTCATTACCCAAAGATAATTATCTTAGCTCCAGTAATCTCTCCAGTCTTAATGTTTTCCATCTTTGAACAAGTATCAGAACCAAACTTGTGTCCTCTGGCTTAGTAGTGCTGGGGTAGTTTCAGCAAATATTTTACAGACAACATTTCAACGCATCAAATGGTGTGGCAGAGCACAACAGTTCAAGAAAAAGCACTTTTTAAGCTCCCCACACAGAGAGACAAATGATGGTATCTTTTCAACATTTTGGAGTTTCTTCTTTGACCCTAATTTTTTTCATGCAAAGTACCCATGGCTGAGAATTGTTCTCACCATGAGCACAGGGAAAATACAGAGAGATCACACGTTTGTTCAGGCTGGCAAGGAGCTCACTGAAGTGCCCAAGTCCAATCCCCTGCTCAAAGCAGGGTCAACTATAAGCTCAAACCAGGCTTCTCAGGCTTTTTCCCAGCCAGGTTTTGAAAACCCTGAGGAATTCACACAATCTGGGACTATACAATCTTCCAGGCAGCCTGTCCCAGTGTTTGACTGCCCTCAAAGCAAACTTTTTTTTTTTTCTATCCAGTCAAAATCAACGTGTTTCAACTTCCAACTTAGGCAGATGTGCACAGTTTATCTGAAAACAGCCTGGGGAAGCAGGTAAGTACCCAGATTGCTCCGAGTGACTGAGCCCCTGACTGAAATACAGAGGGTTATAGCCATGATTTTACACAACTTACTGAACTCTTACAGAGCTCCAATGCCCACTACCTCCCACTCTTTACACTTTTTAATTATTTCTGCAGAAGTCCCCAGCCAGGCCAATAATGCACTGATCCCTGTCTTCCAAATGTGCAATTCTGACTCATTTGGCAAATACATTCAGTGAGCACAGCTTTTTCAGCTCCAGTATTCTCCCATTTGTCTGTTTAAGAAAACATTTTTGGCAAACACTTCTGGATCTATAAAAAAATAAATCAAAACACACGCAAAAAAAGGGAAATGGGTTAATAGGTATGGGGAATTTGTTTAGTTAGGTTGCTGCCACATTTAAAAAAAAACAATGATCTTGCAAATGAATTTAGTTATCTGTCAACCAGTGCACTGAATGGAAAAATTAGGAATAAAGCTTCAGAAGCCTCCCACATTTTGCTTCATAAGTATTCAGGTGTGAATGTGAAGTCACTGATCTGTGTTTCCCTAGCCTTGATTCAGCCAAGACCTTTTAATGATGTGTTTAATTTTAAAGACATAAATGTGACCTTCTCATGGGAAACTTTCTTTACAATCATTCTTCAGTGATCAAGTGAAACCATCTATCTAAATAGAAAAGATTCTCATTGGGAGATCTGCAGCAGAAATTGGCTGTTACAGCATTTCCGAGTTTCCTCCAGGATACATTTCCAACAAGGGCAGGAATCATTGTGGGAAATGTATCCCAGAGGAAATTTTTCCCACAAGGGCTTCTGCCTTTTAATCGATGTCTGTTTTAATCACAGACTGTGTCTTCAGTCCATTTTCTGCTTATTCTTGAGACAGTCATGAGTAGTTTCTGTCAAGTGATGCCCTTCTATGGGAAAAGCTGAGAATAATCACAGGAAATATATACAATCATTAAATTAGTTTCCTGTAATGAAACTTGAGAAAACTGCCTTTTGGATTCTCCGCTTCAGCACCAAAAGTGGTAAAACCAGCAAAGACATTTTTCGTCACACACAAAGCATTCTAATATTCTTCCAATGCAAAATTTTTTTTTACTTGTCCAGTATTGTTTTTTCCTGTATCTACTTCGATCAAAAAACCCCTTCTATTTCTTCTTCCACAATGTGTACTGCAATGAAAAACGATCCTTCACTTTGCCTCTCCCACAAGGCTCTTGCACCCTGTGTGGTTCAGTCACTGCTGACAGTTCCCACCTGTGCAGGAGGCAAAGCCCAGCTGCTGAGGAGCAGCAAAGGGACACAAACCAACCTGTGCTCACAGCACATGGGGAACCCTAACACTGCCTTGAAAGGAAGGAAAGTGAAGCAAAATAACAGTGGAAACTCAGGTTGATTTCCTGTATTTAGTTGTTTTCTTGAAAATGAGAATCCTGAGGTGGGCCAGGAATACTTTTTTTAATTTTTTTTTTCTTTCAGAAAATGAAGTATTTAGAGAAAAACAGTCTAATCTTACCAGAAGACAAACCCAGACATTCTGCCATATGGAAAAGATTCTCAAATTCTCTAATTTGATTCACATGGGCTATTTAGGTAATTAACTAAAGCTGCTTAAAGGAAGGTAAAGAGGGAATATTGGGAAAGGAAGCCAAGCAGCTCGCAGATACAGCAGCTACATCATGCCTCCTGCCATCACCAGAGGAGACATTATGGTAATGATGATCAGGGTAGAAGCTGGGCAGAGCTCAGGGGCTGAAGGAATCCAGCTATTTCACCATGATGGAAAGCTCTGCAACAGAGGAAGGGCTGCAAGACCTTCCCTGGAACAAGAAACCTCTCTCCTCACCTCTGCTGTGGAGGAGCTGAGGTAGCCCCTACCACAGCCCCCCCAAAAAATCTGGAACTTGGCTAAGGCAGGATGAACCCTTGTCCACAGCAGCCCATTTTTGCTATTATTTTTGTCACTGTAAAAAGCTACTTACTGCCTCAAAACGACTTCCTGGCCCCCGTTACAAAAACTATCGACGCCTGCAGGCAGAAGCACTTACAAGAACTGTTTGCCATCCACAGCCTACGTGAAGTCTCAAAAGATAAGGAATAACTGCTCTACTGAATTTGAAAATCAGAACCTTAAATGGCTGTATTCTTCTTGACGGGATGATGTTTGGGGCCAGCTCAAGCTGAGCGAGCCATAAGGATCTCCAGACCAAGCACTAATTAATAGAAATCATGTACAATGCTGTTTTCTTCAACAAAACCAGGTCTTGCTCAGCCTCCCAAAGCCCTGTCAGCAGAGCTCTACACATGGCATTGTTCTCTGAACAAGGAAGTGAACTAAGGCTTCTAATTTCTTGGCCAACTTCATTTAAAGAAAGAAAGAGATTGGTGCCAAGAAGCAATCAATGGATCCCCAGTCAAACAAAACACTTAACACCATGATTTGAATCCAGTCACTCGTGTATTTAAAGTTATGAATGTGTTTAAGTGCCTTGCTGGGTGAAGGTCTAATGAACTGGTTTTTTGGACTAAACTCCAGCTAAATCTAACAAATAAATGAACATACACTTGAGAACTCAAAGTTTATTTAATGATAAGCTCCAAAACCCTGGCTTCCTCTTTCTTTGCAGCCACACACATTGTCTTGGAAAGTGTCCTTCTTCCATAATGGTATTTGAAAGAAGTACTTCAGTCTGGGTTCCCCTCTCTAAAAATGGCCCAAAATCTCATAATACTGGGAGATATGTCATCAAGAGACCTAACAATAAGTCAATATCAAATTAGCGCTTCGGTAACATAATTAAAGTTTCTACAATATATAATAAAATAGGAAAAAAACAACTGTAGCTCAGGAATCTGGCCAAAGTGCTTGCTTTCAAATCTTGCTAAATAGATTATTAGATATTGTCAGAAAGCTGTGATGATTTTTTCTACCCCTTCTATTCTGTTGATAAGTATTTATCAACAGAACTCATTTAGCTATATTGAGTGAGATGTTTTGGAACTTTCCTTAATACTTTTATTCACTTTTAATTACTTTTAAAAGGATCCTAAAAGTAAATTCTGTTAAGTTATACGCTTGAAAACGGATTTACACCCATCCAAGTTTGACTCCAGTGATCCTCATTAGTAATGCACATATGCATTACATACTTTCAAAAGAGTTTTTTTAATATATGTGATTTTACTTTTTCTTCAAATAAGAGAAAATTAAGAACCACGTCTTCAAATACCTTTAAGGCAACAATCCCACTGATACACACAAGAAGGACTTTTGCACCTAAAATCTCCCATTAATTATCAAAGAACTATAATCAAACATAATTATCGCTGCATCCTGGATGCTAAGATCAATAAAGTAACACACAGTCATAAGCCCTTTGAAAATTTCAAGTTATTCTGGCACCTGGTGTCCTGTAGGCTCAGGTTCTTTACACTTCTGACAATGTCACCCCTTTTTTTGTGCTTAGGCTAATGTTTAACATCATTTCTTCAAAAAAACAGATTTTAGGGGGGAATTAATCCCTTTAGAACAAGTGGCCGGTGTTAGGGATCACCCCACCATTTATCCATAAGGAGAAATTGTGAGAACCTGCCAAGAGTACACAGAAAACTTTATATATTTGAGATGGAAAACAGTAAGAATTCTATATGTACAGCCTAAGAACTCCTGGAAAGGAATCCATCTTGCAGTAAGAGAGGTCGTTTCCAACTACAATGAAACTTGCTACCAAGGCGTCAGAAAAAAAAATATTCTTCGTTATAAAATTTAATAGATATTTACAAGATCTTCAAAATCCCAGTTTCAGCAACATTCTGGATTTATATTGCAAGATCCAGACCTGGCAAAAACTTAATAGATCTGGATCTACAACTCCCAGTAAACCCAGAGCTGTTGTGAGTCCACATCTCTGTGATTTGTAGGTATGACCTAGGCAATTTTCCTTCCACCCCATCTTCTCTTTTTAAGTTTTTCATCCCATTTCTTACTCTAATTATTCATAGCCTAGATTAATAAAACATATCCTGCAACCCAATTATAACATATAAACCTGTGTTTAATTCAGACACATTCTGCCTGAAAACATTAACGACATCATAATCAACACTACTTCCAACTTACTTGAATACTGTAGCCCAAGTCCAGATTTTTGACAGTATTTAGGTGAATTTGCCATGTTTACTATCAGCCTGGACAGCAGACTGAGAGCAATGAGTACCAGCTGTTGGTGCCACCCACTCACAGGGGGATCTCCCATCAGCCTCTCAGATCTCTGGGTATCACAGGGCACAGCACTAAACAGCACCATGGGGTTCTCAAAGTATCACCATCAGCATTTTTAAAGCAAAATAGCCCGTGTAAGGTTGAGAAACTATACTACATCTTGGTATTTCTATGAGCACAATTTGGCTAAACAACTGCTACAAAATCGTTGCAAATGGAGGAGATTAAAAAAAAGCCAATGCAGGCAAATCATAATTATTTAGTAGCAATGGTAATAACCAATGAAATAAGATATCAGCATTGATTAAAAAGTTTAAAACAAAAGGATCAGATTCCTATGTTCATAGGGTACATAACTGAAATTCATCTCTTACTTGTGGATGGTAATTTCAGTTTACTTGGATTTTTATTTATGAACTTCTTGTTTTACAAGCACCACGTAGGACTTTTTACTGCTGTTAGATGAAAGCAGGTTCAAAGTGAGACTTGACTTTGTATCTATCTTTCAAGATCTGCTGTGTATAATATACACTAAAAGCTTCACCTAGCTTGGCCTCATTATATCTTCCTTAATTGAGTCTTAATAAAAAGACTGTGTTCTAGTGTGAAATTTATTAATTGGTTTTCAAGAAGAGAGGCTTGAAGCAATATAGACATCTCAATTAGGGATGCATTTCAACATAAATACAAAATTTATGCCTCCTGTGATTGCCAAAATGACTTAGAGCTAAACATAGAGAACTGACACACCAAGTCTCTGGATATATTTTGTACCTGGGTAGGAAAGCAAAGTATTTCTATAGTAGATTGATTTACTGCTGCTGAAGACTAAAGTGGGGCTACATCTTGAGTGTGTGAAAGGTTGTCGCAGAGGGAAAGCTTAATTTATCAATTTGCCAGTTTCTCAGGGGAAGCCATTAATGACAGCAGTATGAGGCTGCCTTTTAGCAGGATTCATTGGACTTCTTTTCCTAACTTAAAAAATTATAACTCTTCCCCTCATAAAATACCAGACCTGTCAGGCACACAAAAGGACAACAGGAAATGCTGCTCTAAGTACCAAGAGCACCATCTATTCACCTCACAGCTTTCTGCTTATATTCACAGCTCTGAGTGTCATAAAAACAGTATCTTTAAAAAGCAACAAAACAAAAAAACCCAAACATTCCAAAACTTACCAGACCCAGCCTACCAAATGTTACACACTCACTTTGCACCTAGTAAACGTGGTTTTCTTACCCCTGCAGATGCCCAAGCCCAGGCACACAGCAACAACAGATCACAAATCAGTCACTAACTACTTCCTGTGAGTAGCATAGAGCCTCCTAGTAGCAACTCTTCCACTCAGTTCAAGCTTTTTAAAATAAAATCAATTTTTGTGCCAACCACGGATGCCTTTTAATGAAATTACAAAAATCCGTGCAGCATGACCAGAAGAAAAATCTCACCTGTATGTGCCATTCCAGACCAGAAAAAACATATGAGAGTACACCACAGTCTGTGTCTCCCTAGCTCCAACTGAATTTTAACCTATCTGCAGTTCCAACAAATAGCTAGACCCAGGAAATATGCTAAACTTATGCAGAGCATGTGTGGCTTCTACCACTAATCACCATTGGTTCTGCTCCATCAAAAACAAAGCCTAGAAAATATTTAATAAGGAACAGTGTCTGAGAGAAGAAGTTTTATAATGATTTACACCTCTTAATCAGAGTTTGTAGTTTGTTAGGTTAGGGTAATTTTAATTAAACCCCTGGTTAGCTGCACTAGCTTTCAGCAGAGCTCCTGCTCCCAGTGAGGAGGGTTGAGAGCTGAGTCTCCTTCCAGCTTTGTACATCTGTGGCAGGGTCAAGTGTTTTGACCTCACCTCTGGCAGAAGGGTCACTGAGCACAGGGAAGCTGCTCTACTCTGCTGGTTTTCCACTGCTGAGCTCTCACTGCAGCAGCTCTCCCATCCAATGACCCCTTCCTTTGATCTCACAACAGGTTCAGGGAAATAAAAAACTGACAAGGGCTCAGTGGAAGAAGAAAGAGTTGAGGTTTTCTTTGCCTGCAGAGGCAGAAGAGCTGACAAGGACAGGAGACAACTGCGCACTTCCTGGCATCTCTGCCGCTGTGCAGGTGACAGGATGAAATTAAGGGAGCACACCCATAATTCAAATTCCTTACCTTTCAAAGGATTCACTGTGTTGTCCTAACTACTGTTAAAAGGGGAAGAAAAATACTGTCACTTGTGAGAATGATTCTCTTTTACCAAGAAACTGTCTCATGGTTTTGATCACAGGTTCTGTGTTTAACTCATGGACAGAGATGACATAAATATGTTTAGTCCCCAGCAATTCCTGTCTGTTTCTGCAGTCCCAAATAAGGGTTCTGTGCAATAAGCTGATCCACACACAGAGCTGAGACACTTTACTTCATTTCACATCTGCACAGAGATGGGAGTTAAGTGGAGAATCCACAAATCCAGCACACCTCCATTAGGCCAGGTGCTCATTTTTACACACTAAGAACAATACAAATTTGGTATTTCCCACGCATGTAAGCAACCTAAAGCTCTGGCCATTTTCTTTGCAGCCTCCTCTGTTTAAAGATGCAATGCACACTCATTTTGCCACTCACACTCGATGAGGAAGGGGTTTATGTGAGTAAGGGGCCTCCTGTGAGTGGGCATTTTCACAGAATCACAGCTGTGTTCAAAGGGATCTGATGTCAGTGGGCACAAAGTTCAAGCAAAGTTGTTCCTTGGCTTTTTAGTTTGATTTATCATGTCCTTCTATTCTTACTTCTTGGGTCATTCCTCATTTTTCATAAGTTCTTTCATTTGTCCTGTACTATACTGCAGTCAATTTTTAACCTTTTCATGCTACTTTATTTCAACACTTCCAGATTAGGCAAAAGCTCCCCTGAACAACGAAATAGTCTAAGATATTTTAAAGATTTACCAAAGGAACATCCCTGCATGCATCCCAAAGGAACATCTAACTCCTTCTGAAGGCAAGGTGAACATACTGAGCCTAAAGAAAAATTCAGATATTTGCATTCACCTGCCTTCTCTTTCTTAACAGCCATGTAATCCCCCTCCCTCTTCCTTTTGCACATAATGGAAGAGAAAAAACCCAGTTTTTTTGCAAGCTAGCTAGCAAATGCAAATTTAAAGCCTCTTTGCCCGGTACAGAATATGTCTGAATTCCATCTGTATCACACTGCCACATGCCAATTACTTTAATTAGGGTGAGATCCAAGATTCACAAGAGAAAGTTCATAGTG
Organism: Falcunculus frontatus; assembly: GCA_013398115.1. Taxonomy (NCBI): domain Eukaryota; kingdom Metazoa; phylum Chordata; class Aves; order Passeriformes; genus Falcunculus; species Falcunculus frontatus. Next base: position 263,124 of record VZRV01007335.1, on the reverse strand, counting down.
TAATTAAGAAATAGTTTTTCTCCTCAGTGCTCCTTTTTCATCTTCTTCTTTGCTCATTTTCCTGCTTCCCTCCCACCCTTTCTCCATTCAGGGACTTTTTCATTCTGATTCTTTAGTCATTTTGGCATTAGCATTGTTGTACTTACATCCTCAGACAGGCATGAAAGCCAAAAAGCTGGTTGCCTTTAATGCTTCCGAGATAAGGTGTAAAAAATGAAAAGCAAAGAAATGAAAGTGAAAGGTTCTATGCTGTTTTCAAGTGATATTTGGTGTGGTGTGGCACAATGCTTTGAAGTGTATCTTATTAAAAGCAGTGTCACATCCTGCCAAGAAATGCCACTGCTCAGCACTGGGGAGCTGGGTAATCTCACAGAAACACAGAAATTGTACTTGCCAAGGAAGGAAAGAACTGATTAGGTTGTGTAGATGTTCTGCAGGACCTATAATCAGCACGATAATACTGAATGAATCAGTGAAATGAGTGTTGTCTTAACAATACCAGCAAAAGACATCTCTGTCAAGGATTGTTACATCAATTTTCATTTGAAGAGCTACCCCATCTCAATTTTCTTTGCAGTTGGGATGGATTAACACCAACAGTGGGCACTTTTTAACAATTCTTAAGTCATGCAGTAGCCAAGGCTGTTTGTTCCTCTCTCTTGACACTTCCAACCAGAAGGCATCAGTCATTAAGAGCTTGACATTCATGTGTCTTCTGGCAATAGGAATGTCATCACTGATTACAGAGATTAGTGTGGAAACATCTGGGTTTAGAATTATACCAAGTAATTTCTCAATAAACACTTGTTTGCTTCTGTGCTAAATCTGAATACAATTTTTTTTTTTCTTTTCTGGAGAAAGTAGGTTAATGGAATTTTACAGAGTCTGTGTTAAATAGGAAATAAGTTTATTCTTTAAACAGAAGGGGATGGATTCCTAGTCAGGATAAATTATTTAAACACAGAACTGGCCCCTGCCTCATTAAAAGAATGATTCAAGCCTCTCTCTTTTAGCAAGTGGCAATATCTCATTGACTTCCTCTCGACCCAGATCAGGTTATAGATGCTGTAAAGGCAAAATGTAGCCATGTGAGCTCAGTGCAGTTGAAGTGTTGTATTTGCAGTGTGAAAACCCTCAGTGGGACACTCATCAGTCACCTCTGAAGGGCTCTTTTGTTTTGTTTAATTAAAACCTGTTTCCAGTTGATTTCAGCTAAACGGAATAAAAAAAAGATCTTCCACACTTGGATTTCCATCAACTCACTTTTGGAAGTTTACAGTCATACCTTGGTTTGCTGGAGCATCTTTCCCACACAGGCAAAGCCCAGCCACTGCAGACAATGCAAAATCACAATGGCTGCTTTTATAGCCCTTAGATGTCTCCTCTGTGAGCACCTTTCCTATTGACCAAGTTGTACAGGCACACAACAAATTTTCAGTTTTTTGACTCCTTTTGCACTGACTCAAGTGAATGTGATGTGATGTTAGAGCAGAGCTACATTTGGATGGACAACATAAGCTATCCTGAAACACGAGCACAGGTTTTAAATTTCAGCAATGCACAGGTGCACATGGATTATGATGAGAGTCAACTGGAGATGAAACTGATCCTTGCCTGAACAAAAAAGTAACACAATAAGTGGAGTATATGAACTTCTAATTGACTAGGCAAACACATATATGAGAGAGTAAAGGCCACGCTTAGAACCAACTATGACATTATTTCCAGAAAGATCTATGCCCAAAGCTTATTTCCACTATACCATAGCACAGGAATGACATCATTATGTCATTAGCATTTAAATGGAAATAAAATACGCAAGGTTTTATTTGAATTTTTTTCAATTCTGTAAGTTTTCTTTAGTGTAAGTTATTCTCCCGATAAGTTCATTTTACTCCAAAAATATAAAAAAAAAAAATTATGCACTGTGGAACAGAAGTACTGACTCCATACTCAGTTTCAGAGTCCCACGTGCCCTATCATTAGTGGCAGACTGATTGTTTTCTACATTTCAGCAAAACACACTGGACTAATTATAATTTCACCAACACTGGAGTCGAAGAACACAGATTAATGATCAGCAATTAAAACATCAACAACATCACAAACAATAATGCTTCATACTGTTAATTTCTGTTGCCTGAAGTCATGCTATTTCTCTTTGGGCATGAAATACATAATGCAGTCATTACTTCCAACATGAATAAAATGCTATCACATTACATGCTGAGATTCATACACTGTAGCTAATTTACAGCACCTAGACAGGAATGTGCACTTGGTGGATTGTGCATGTGTAATAAGCAGCTAAATCAGTGTTAAGATCTGAAATACCAGAAGTCAGTCAGATTGCTCTATCCAAACATATGCAGCACCAAACCCAGATTTTAAACAACCATAAGCTCGATGTAAACAAAGTACATCAGACCAGAGTCTTTACCTTCAAAAGTTTTTCTGGCAGACCAATGCTGTCAGATTCAACTGACAGAGGCACAGCCTAGACTTTTGTGCTTCGTTTTCTTAGAAGCCTAACATCACTGTAATCCTTTCTGTCTGGTGCAGCATTCTATTTAATCAAGTCTCTAGCACAAAGCTCATCTGATGTCATTTCTCATCTGTGCACCAGGAAATCAATGGCTGCAGCTGCAAGTCACTGCAGTAGGGAACTGTGGTTTGCCCTTGCCCTTTGAGCATTTGCCTGCACAGTCTGGAGGCCATCACCCCGCAGTCAGGGGGGCTTGTGGTAGCAGAGCCAGGGCAGGAATTAAACCAGCCCTTTTGTCAGCAAATCTGCAAGGTTATCCCATCAGCTATGGCACAAGTGATTTGGTGAACTCACTTGCTGTAATGCTGTTTCTGTTATGCTCAATAGTCTCTGTTATCTTTTTCACCTACTGAAATTTATGTCGGGAGATGCATTCAGTAAACTGAAAAATAAACAAATGTACTATCTCTGTGTTGAATGTCAGCACCTTTATGTGATCTGAAACACTAAAAAGCAAGCTAGGGGACAGCTTTGTTATGAAAGAATGGTGAGCAGAGGCAGAAACACAGAGGGAATGAAAGCAAACACATGAATCTCACTAGTCATTTTCAGAATGGAAATATTCCATTCACTCTGATGCAGACCTATTATGGAAATTGAAATGGATAATAAACCCAGCAAAGACACCCATTAATTAATGTTTGCTACATTTTAAATTTTCCCTGTATGATTCAACAGGATAAAGCAAGATGTCAGCAGCTGATGTGTTCTTTACTAATTATTTATCAAGGTAAGTATCTACCCTCTTACCAAGGGTAGAGACTCCTGATGACTACAGAAGTGCTAGACTGATGTGGAGTAAAACAGCCCAACGAGAGGAAATACCAACACTAGTTATGTCCAAAACTGAAACAGGTACAGAACTGTGAGTGGACATACAGATAAAGAATTCACCCATCAACTCACAAGGATGATCTGCCTGGTATAGCAAATACCAGATCATTAGGGATATCATGGAAGTGAAAGGTAAAGTCAGGTGTTTCATTTGTCTGCAACTTTCTGATTAATTTCTAACTTTAGGTATTTCTTGTTCCTTCCTAAGCAGCTGGAATTAAAACTGTTCATGAGCTACCACTCATGAACAAAGATTTTGCTACCCTGACTTTCTGCATCACTATCTCACAAGTGTCATTAAAACCAGCTGGCATATTTATGAACAAAAATGTTACATTGTGGAAAGCTTGGCAGAATTTTTCCCTAATACATTAGCAGCCCTGGAGGCATTGTCACAGAACTGCCAGAAAAAGGTTTGGTTTCGCTTCCCATCTCAAATTCCCAGGAGCAGCAGGGATTACAGCAAGAAAGGTCTTTAGTGATTGAAAGAGACTTTCCTTATGCCACTTAATGGGATGCCTTCTGGCCAAATGAACATACTCTGTGGGTTCTGAATTCAGCCAGGTTGAAATTCATGGTATTTCTTGCTATGATACAGAGAAGTAAGGATGCCTCCACCTGACACCTAACACATGGCATATGGGCAGCTATTACAAGTGATAAACAGAATGTCTGTTACCATTTCTCAAACATAAGCATGGATGGCTGAAGGCCCAATCAAAGAAAATTCCCCTTTTAGAACCAAACAACAGGTGGAACAGAATCAGCATCATTTTCTTACGATACTTTATGGGCATTGTCAGATGCTCTGACAATGGGGCTGATCTGCTCAGCTGCTTGCAGACACAGGAGTTGGGACCTGGACTTTAAATGCATTTAAAAACAAAGAGCTGCGATTCACAAGTAGCTTTGCCAGTTGGAGGATAGCCAAAGGCAAAGAGCAATGTATGGGATTCAGATACCAACTCAGGGAAACAGTTTACTCTCTGTTTTAAAGGTTTTTCATTACCTTGGTCATTAACCTTTCCTTGAGCATTAAAATACTCATTACCTTCCCCTGTGCAGTATGTTCATGCAGCATTATTTTTCATCATTCATGTTCCCAGTATGGTGGTGCCCAGTGAAGATAATCTTCAAAATGGCAAACAAAGTGAGCCATTCTGGAGCTCAGTGTTGTCATGACAGCTTCAGACAGCTTTGCTTCAAATGTTTATGTGTGAAGAGTCAGCCTCATATTAACCTTATACCCACCATCAGAGAAATTTTACATGACAGTAGATGTTCTTAAACGTACTTTCTTCGTTTTGTTTTTTTCTCTTTACACAGATTTTTGCAAGCCTTAAACTCTATGCAAGGATCCTGGTAGAGGTGTTAAAATCACAGACATGATGGTGCTGATGATTCGCCTCGTTGTGCTGGCCTGCCCTGTCATAACCAACACTTTCTCCCTGAACACAACTGTAAGAGACATCCAAACCCTGCAGAAAAGCCCAGACCATTCTGCAGTGCAAGACTTACCAAAAACACTTCTTCCTGGCAGCCCTACAGCTAGTATGTGGTGATGCTGGTCAGAAAAGCACAGGCAAGCTCCATCCATCATGCCAGCAGTGTTTTTCCTTCTAAGTATTATTTTCTGCTATATGTAATAGGAAGAAATATCATTGAAAGAAGAAAATATTTCAGAGGCACTCTCTCAGGAGGCCTGTGTTAGAAAGGTTTAGAAGCACTTGTACAGCCTGGCCTGAGAGCAGTGCCATCAGCCAATGCTCAGTTGCAGACCTGGATATAACGGAGTCAAACAAGGCACTGACGACAGCCCCCCAGCACACACCTCTCCCACCAGGCACTGACTTCATTTTTATTTCTTTTTGTCTTATGACAAAGCTAGACTCCAGCTCAAGAAACCCACAAAATGAAATCACTTTCCATTGCATTATTCATTTTGGATGTAAACTTACTGTGGCAGATATCACCAAAGGATTTCAGAAATAGAGAGAGGTGTTCTTACATGGCTTTTGGCAGCAAATAATTAGGTATTTGCTCTCAGAATAATACAGTGAATCATTTGAGAAATGTGTAAGCGAAAAGGAGGTTTTATACAGCAGTTTCACAGTTAGTAAATCAAACACATCTTATCAAAATGTGACCTATTCAAACTGCAAGTGATGTAGTGAAGAAAGATCATCCCTTAGCTGAGTCCATGTTAAGTTCAGCAAAACTGTCAAAGCCCTTTACAGCAAACAGCCCATTACAGACCATGGACGTTGTAAACTATTACCACTGCCAAGGTAATGGGGGATAATTTCTCCAGAACTGAAAAGCTGACATATTGTCATTTGACTTTTCCTCAGAACTCTACAGATAGATCATCTGTGCAGATAACGTGCTTAGCAGCAGGAAGGTTTTCTCCCTTCTCAGAACAGCTACCAGAAAAGAGGGAAAAGGCAAGTCTGTACAGGCTACAGCAGCCACAGCAGCCAGAAAAAATACAGCAACAAAATCTCTTAAGAATTCCATAATTGTATGCTGTTCTATGGCACAGAGCTTGGAAGAATCAACTGGAAGGCAGCAGAAATCAGGACGCTGATTTCTCTGTCAAAGGTAGAGAAATATTACAGCGTTGACTCCCAGCAGTAGAATCCACAATCCACAAGTTTATGTGATTAAGCTGCCACCATTTAACTCACCAGGCGTTTGATCGATATCTCTGTCACACAAGAAAGGACACAAATTGCTTTGGGAAATGCTAATGGACATCCTAAGGTATAACTGCCTTCCAAAAGCATCTTCCCGTGTTTGTACACTAGAGGGATCTAAAGCAGGAGCTGGGCTGCAGCTGCACGGGAGAGCATACACAGGACATATGTTCTGCATTTTTATCTCTGTCTTTTAATTATTATAGCTAACCATGAGGCAAAAAGGGTTTTCCAAACATATATGACTGTTAAAAAGCCAGTACAAAACCCCGAGGTTCTTTAATCAAAAGGACAGCAGATTATCCACTGTATCCATCAGAACAGGTCTTTTGGTACTCCTAACAGTGCAGAGTGTCAATGACACCTTTAGGATAATTACTGCTTTATCCTGAGGTCCTAAATACATAAGTGCTTTATAACAGATGCAAATAGATTATAAAATCCAAACAGACATCCCATAGGAAACAAATAAAACACGAGCACCTAATGGAAAACAAAATATTCCTTTAGACCTTCAAATAACAGTTGTGATACAAAACACTGCAAGAAATCAACTCATCTGGCACTTTCTACTCTCAGCGATTTTATCATGTATTATCACACCTTATTGAGCTCTCACTGATTCGATATCACAGCAGCCCTGATGAAAAATGGTGAAAGAGAACACAGAGAGTTCACTGTGTTCAGGAGGCTGAAAACAGATGCTTTGTCCCTCTGGAGTTTTAAAATAAATAGAAGCTTAAAAGAACATACACCACAAATTTGGTTTAAGTCACCTACTGAGTACAAGATCACAGGCCACTGCTTTTCAAAGTGAAATGCAGAGATCTGTGCTGTGAGTATGAATAACAGCCATAGAAAAGCAGGAAAATTTATTTTATAACTTTTATTACAAGTATTATACCTGCCCCTAATATGCCAATCAACAAAAACTGAAATCATGTTTAGCTACTGGAACTTGAGCTCGTATCATAAAGATTCAGAGGTTCAGCTGTAAAATTAAGCCTCATTCAGACTTTAACCAATTTGGAAAAAAACCTTACTCACTGGACAGTGATTTGATGGAAAAAGTGTGGCCCAGCCAACATAAAAAGAAGGAAATAGCAAAACAATGCTGAACTGATTTCTAACATTTCTAAATAGAAATTTGATTTTTAAATGTATTATTTGTTCCAAAGAAAACATCTCATATCCGTATTTCTTTACAGATTTGACCTTCACAAAAGAAGTTGAATTTCTTTTTATTTAAATAAAAAAATCCCCCCAAAACCCCTCCATAATATCTGTCTCAGCCATGTGTTTCACATCTGCTTTTCAGTATTGCCAAATAACAAAGAACTTCAATATTCACACTGTTCATTTCCTTCCAAACGATTTTATCTAAATGCCATATTGCCCCTAAAATACTGATAGCCACAAAAATGCCAAAGGTTTCTGCATCAAGGTGTGATTCCATTAAGCCTCACTTTGAACTCCCTAGGATATCCTCTGGCTGAATTTTACACAGATCAAGTTGGCTTTGAGATTCAGATTCAACACTTATGGAAATGACTTCACTTAGAAATACACTATTCAAAGATTTTTCTGCCCAAAGGAGCCCCTTTAACCTTCAAGCTGTACTTACTGTAGGAGTTCACGTGAGCCTTGAGTAGTCCCAGCTCCCTCTTTTCACAGCAGTATTGTTTATGTTCACTGATAGCTGCTCTCCATGTCTTGGAGTCTTTCCCCAACTGCACTCTGTCTCTGGAGGGTACTGATTCATCCATTTCCTGATAACCCAGATGGTCTCTTTGGATTTCTAGGAGAGACAGCAAATACTGCAAAAGGAAAAAAGTAAAAGAAATGGTTTGAAATTTTAAATACATTTGAACTTTGTTAAATTTACTTTTTTTTTTTTGTATTTTCCTTAAATGAGTATTCATTTCATTAAGTTTCATCAGCATGACAGAACACGGGAAGTGAGTTTTTTATTTTCTTCTCTCAGGTATTCATAGCAGCCACTAGACAGGTTAGACATCTAAGGATAACAAGGAGAAGTACAAGTCTATTACAGGAGAACTGAAAAAAACCCATGCATCTTCATGCTTCAAAGCACTACAAAAACAAATCTAGAACTGATACCCCTTTGCTCTATAAATAGCATTTGATGGAGACTAAAGAGAAACTTTTCCTTCCCATATTAGTTCCATAATTGCCTGATGTTACTATATTCTGAAGCAATTTTATCAGAGAGACAATAGACACATACACACTTTGCTGAAGAGAAAACTCATTTGCATCACTTATTCCATGGTAACTGTGCGTGTTTTCAGCTCATAAATAGTGAGGATGCTTATCTCTCAGTAAAAAACATGCAATTTATCTTGCTGGGTATGTGAGGGTATGAACATGCACAAGAATGTTTCCCATGTAGCAAACAAACTGATGATTTTCTCAGAGGGCCTTGCCCATGAGCTCACAGCCCATCATAAAATGCCTTCCTGTCCTGCACAGATCAGCAGCTCAACCTTCTGTGGCAAAATGTAAACTCCTCATAAACACCCACTTCAGAGCAGTAGGGGAGTGCCTGTACTCAGCTCAGAGCACACACACACTTCTTACAGAAAAAAACTTTCACAGGAGGAAGTTGTAGGTTTTAGAATATATTACACTGAGAAAAAGTTGTAACTCCTCAGGTAATTTATTCGTTGTCATTTATCAGCAGTAACCATTAATAGATGTCTGCAAACTTGCAAATGGCTCCATTTCAACACGCTTTTCTGGCAACTGTTTAGAATATCATGGCATTTAAGCAAAATGTTAAGAGGTGACATCTCGGGATGTTATTTGATATTTCACATGGATGAACAAACTCCCTTCCCCCTGCCCATCAGCTGGCAATTCCAATCTAAAGAATCAGTCTGGAAGTTCAGAGTTATGAGTCCAGAATGAAAAACTGAGTATGCAGAAGCAGTTTCCAATGGAGGCAGGGGGGATGCTACAAACTTCACACGCTCCTTTTTCCACTGCCAGCTATGGGAAGTCATTAATTTACATGACATTTTATCTTTCAGGCATGTACTCACTTCTAATGTAAATTATACAGAAAAAAAATATTGATTGATCATAAACATCTCCAAAAATAGTTTTTTTGAATAATGAACTTTCTCCCAGATAATTCCATTTAGTGTCTTTGAAATAGTAAATGCTGCAATAAATGTTTTAATACAAGTAATTGCAAATAAATGATAGAAATATTTTATGTCTTTTCTTAAGGTGTAATTCACACAGCCATCCCAGACAAGTGTTACTGCTCAGAAAAAAATACCTACACCATGAGCAAGATGGCACTGGGTGACAGACATTGCTGAATCATACCACACTTCCCCAGGAGATCTGGAAATTGTCATCACAGCCCCTTGCTATTAAAGCTCAAACAATTTAATACTGGAAAGCTGAAGCGCTTTCACTGTTGGTGTCATCACGACATTAAATTATACAATGGACTGCCCCAAAATGACAAACTTTTAATTGTGGAGAAGTTTATGATGTATACGTGCTCTCCATCCTCTGTTAACACCTTTTACCAGGTCCAGCTTCTTCCATATATAATAAATGTCACCAAATACCTTCAGCCTTTCAGAAAACCACACGATAAAGTTGAAAACATTATAATAGACATAGCTACATTTTCAGTCTTTATGTTCCATGTAAAATGGTCTTAGGGCACATTTTGCTGACAGGAAAACCCAATGTGCAGACAGGAGAAAGCAGATTTCCCATGATGTAACAACTAACAAAACAGAGGAACAAGCTTTAATTAACAATTCTGGAGGACAAAATACTTCATTTAGGTACACAGGGAGTACAGAATAGACAAAGTTTGTGAATGGTCTTCAATTTATAAACCAACCAAAAAGCTCGACCATATGGGCCCTATGGGGAGGTCAGTCAGCCTCCACATGCTGTCATTCCTCCTTGTCTCAATTAAACATTGAGTCAATCAGTGCCAGGTGATCTGGTCATCATCAGGTGGCTCTACACAAACTGGAGACCAGAAGTGTTACCAAACTTAATCACTGTCAGCCCTGCCTGAGCACAAGGCTGTGTCTAGGAACAGATGCCCATAGACCCCATTGCCAAATCTTCAATCTGTACTTTTTACATGAAGGGGTTTTCAGTCCTTCTTGTGCCTCCAAATTCTTTGTGCTTACTTAGTCTTTCTCGTTATTCCAAGTCCAGGGAATGACAAAGTTATATAGAAAAAACCATCAAAACTTTATAACTGGAAATTAGAAACTTACTGCATTTAATATCTGTCTGTAAAAGTGTTTCAGGTATTTCACACAGGTAGAGGAGCAGTGAATGTTTTGCACAGCCACACGTGGAGCAGCACATGCCACACCAGCTTGCTATACTGGGTTGTGTTTACCACAGTAGAAACAAACATGCTAATTTAAACATGGATACGTACATATTTTCCATGAAACTGTATCCAGGGGTGATTTCAAGTGTTCCCAGTGTGAAAACAGCAATTCTGAACCAAGGTGTTATAAACAAATCTAAAACTCAGATCAAAAAAATCTTCTCCAATACAACCTTTAACATTTTCTTAAATAACTGACAAATAGTGGCAGTCATTTGGCTTTTAACGAAAAATAGGCAACAGGGAAAATTCTGTCTCGAAAGAGACTGGGAAAAAAAGCAGTTCTTAGTTGTATATCCCACTGTTCCACACCAATTTTGCTGGCTTATCAATGTAAACAGTTTTGCACAAAGCTTGGCAATCTAACAGTCAAGTTGAGCTCTTCCCACATAATAATAATTTTTATTCAAAAGAGTTCTGATAACAAAGTTTCCTCTGCTGGGTTTCAAATGGAACTGAGAGTCAGACTTCACTACAGATGTCACACGTTCTCATGTCACTGCTTGCTTACTGAACGATGAAGAGAGTAACAAGCTTTAAGGAACAGATGCTAAAAGTAAAAGAATTAAGAAATAAACACCTGCACAGAAAGACAGAAAAAACTTTCCCTGACAGAACACAATTCAGTAAGGATGATGCAGTGCCCCTAGTAAAGATCCTGCTCTCAATCACTTGCCCCATCGAGAAAGCTGTGATCATCTGCTTGATGTGACTCCCTCAGCCTGAATTTCCTGGAAATTTTCAGTCAAAATACTGCAGCCATTCCTGGGAAGAAGGCAGCAGGAAACAGCATTTGCTTAGAATGTTAAAAGATTCTGAAGTCCTTTCTTTAAAAAGTCCCATGCTTTAGAATAAGGACTTGCAAATTGGCAGAGATCTTGTGCCTTTTGCGCTCTCAATGAAAAGCTGCTCAAAAATGTCCAGCTTCAAGCCTTGTGGTTTGTGCACAACCAGCACTTCCTAAACTTCAGCTGCTCTGCTTCCCAACCTTTCTGTCTGTACTGGACGTGCTCCAGGGGCCTGAGAAGGTCTTTCTCTGCAGTCACAGCTCGGCACCAAATCTGAGTCGAACAATCTGAGCTAAGGCAAGAGATCTTTGGTGCCAGTTCCATGCTCTCCTTACTAAGGCCAAGCAACACACAAGAGGCAGCTCTCAAACTCAAATACCCTGGGAGAGCACCAATCCTTCAGGGAACAGACTGGGAAGAGGAGCTTGAGGAATGGAAAAGAAACTGGGTAAGTGTGGGGAAAAGACAGGTTGAGGCCCAGAAAACTTGGGCCAGAAGAAAGAAGATGGAGACCAAATGGAGAGCAAGCAGACTGCTGGGCAGAGAGACTGGAGTGAAATCCTGCAGGAGGAAGACAAAAAAGCTGTTGAAGAACAACTCCCAGCTAGGGGATATCTGGGAATGAGGCTGGAGGAGTAAGAGGCACAGAAGCTGGGTCTCTTACAGAACCTCCCCACCAAAACATCCTGCAACTTAATATCATTATATAATGCTAAAGCTTTTGTTCTAAGGTGGTTTTTTTTCTTCCTCTCTCCAATTTCCTATTACATTCATTATTTATATAATTGTATTACTTTCCTCTTAGGCAAAGAGCATTTGTATTTTTGGCTTACCTTTTAAGGAAATAGTTATTTGAGTATTTTCCAGTCTTTCTGTTTTCTGACATAACAACTTTTTCACTATTTTTAAAATAAAAATACAACATTCAAATTAAAAATAAGCTTTCAATAAAAATTTTGACTTCCATGAGTGTACATGAATTTAGCTCAAAGGAACTTCCAGGAACACACCAAATTAACCTTTTTGGTTTTCTCCTTTATAGACCACCATTAATTTTACAGTAAATCTATTTAGCTCAAAGGCAGTGTTGGAACTGCTTTAGGAGAGAAAACGCAACTGCTTCTGCAGAGCCATTTGACACAGAGAAGTTCTTTGCAAAACACTCCAATATTTCCATTCTTTTTTTACAATTCCTTAAGCAGCAGGGCAAATATGGGTGTAAACGTATGTGATAACTACTTGACAACCTCTTTTAATTTTTATTTTCTATAGTTTGGGTATAACTAAAACAACTCCCAGATTCACAGTATCTGATCCACCTAAGACAAAGCCCACCAACTTTGGTATGTAATATTAAAGTAGTCTGATCAAAAATAGACATTAGAAGTAATGAGGAGTGTTGCAGGTAGCTTGAATATCTATATAAATCTTCAGAGATTTTGTTCAACATAGAACAAAAATTCCAGTACAAAATTAGCTGCAGAACCCTCATCTACCAACTCCCAGAACAAGAACATCTCTTAAGTCCAGGAATGGCTCACATGTCAAATGTTCTCAGCTTCATCAATGGGATTTCCTTTAGGACTGTTAGAATAAAATATTCCAATAAGGAGATGTTCTTTAAACTATTAAAAAAAAAGCGCAAAGCTTTCTCAAATATTTTTCATTCCATCCATTGCTTCTGGCAGTCATCAGAAGAGCTGACAGCTGCATTTCAATCTCCAGATTTCAATACTGCCTATGATAGATGTTATTCTTTGTATATATCTGGATTATTTCTGAGCCTTATTCTTCTAAAAGTCCCTGCTCAGTTGGATTTAGTTTTCACTGTCAGCGGCCTGAACAAGATGATCACTTAATGTGAAAAGACCCATGAAGCAGCAAGAGAGAATGACATGTAACAGTGTCAAATTCTGCAAGACTGTTCTGTATTACTTAAGTTCCTGTGACTAAATCACAGCCTGGAAAACTTAATTTTGGAACTCAGTACTAAGTTTCGAAAGACAGTTGGTAATTGAAAAGTTCATTTCTAATGAAAGTACGAGGTGATGAAAGGTTGGACTAGCAGACTAGATCATTTGAGTCTTTATTAATAATATGAGTTCATTTTAATTCAGTGAAGCACATAATTGGCATCAAGCTTTTCAAGATCAGCACTCTTTCCTGTGACTGGAATCTGTAATATTTTAAGACATTTTTAATGTTATGGTAGATGTTTTTATTATTTGCATTTTTAAATTAGGTTACTGTTAGATAGTTCAGACTAATTATAAGCTTGTTGATTTTATTGAGCCCAGTGATATCCAGTGGCTAGTGACAAATCTTTATAAGCCTAAACCCAAATTCCTTGCAATGACTCTGCAGACATCTCACACTGTGGGGCAGACATGAACAGGTCCCCCTGAGATTACTCCACCTTGAACAACCAGAAAAGGGCAATTGGGTCAATTACTGTTTCAGTTTACCCCACAGCTGCTGCATATAAATCAGTTTACCAGAAGTTCTTAAAGTGCTTTAATAACATTTATTTCAATGCCATTATCTTTGCAATTCCAGGCATTCTCAATGTGGGACAATGAAATCCAGAAATAAAACCACACAGAATGCAATGGAAATGCTCTTGGCCATTTAGACTGAGATCACCACTCTGAAAAGTACAGAAAATGAGTTATATTATGTCAAATAAGAGACAGGGTAGTACAGTATACAGAAACACTGTAACGACTGGAAAGAAAGCCAATAATCCCTTTAAAGGAGAAGGAATGGTTTAAGTGTGGTGAGGAAATTTGTTCTCATTTTAAATACCTCACCAAGATAAGATGTCTACCCTCAGTAAGATATCTGGCCTGTTCACCCATACTAGCCTCGTTATTATTTCTCTTATATTTATGTCATTTAAATACTGAAAGCTATAATCAAGGTTATACTTCAATATTAAATAAGCAATTAGCAGTCAGACACTAATATCAAGCTGACATTTCAGAGGGATTTTAAGATTCTCCAGACCCAAAGTTCAGCCTGTATATCCATTAACTCTGTGCATTATTTTTTAAATAGCACTGGCTTTCCTGCCTAATTTGGTGATGTAAAACCACAGTTTTAAAAGACTAAATATATTTGGCAGAAGAGTGTCCCCATCTCCTGACAGGAACTCCACATCTCAGACTGGGACTGTCCTGATGTTTCTAGCCAAGCACACACTCCCATCACACCTCTAAGAATGGTACCAATGTAACATCACTCCCTTCTCCACGTTAATTCAAACTACACAGCCATCCAAAAACGTTTTTGGGAGAACAGAGAGACAGTGAAACAGGACAGAAACCTCCACATTTTCTCTCTGGAAACCTCGTCACCTTCCACATGGGTCCACAGGGACAGGGAAGCTCCAGCAGCAGGAGAAAATAGGTTTTTCTTTTGCTGATAGAAAAAGACACTTTGACAAACAAAAGCAGCATTACATGATCCTACTGCGGTAGTTCTACAGTAACATGCCAATAACATGTCAGCAACACAACTTATAGATATTTTAATTACTATATTATATTGCAGATTTGCCTTAGAATGCACAAAAAAAAAAAAAGCCAGCGCACAAACACTTCAATGTTTTGGAATTGTAGTGGAATTGTACACACATTTCTGAGGTCACACGACATCAGTCTTTCAGGCAGTCACATGATGAAATAATAATTCCTAATGTGATCAAATGCTGCACAGTAAACAGAAAACATGAACCACGTTGTGCTGTAGCCAAAACCTGAGAGTCATGTGAAGACATGAAAATGAGAACGATATCTTAGAGCAGTTGACAGCCATTAGATCATTACCATTTTCCCACAGGAATTGGCTCCAATATTTCTGCCACAGCACTGGGTTTTTTTGATGGAAATAATACCATATACCTTTGCAACATGGCATGGGATTTAGCCACAGGTTTTATGCAGCTAAATCTTGTTCAGG
This sequence comes from Falcunculus frontatus, assembly GCA_013398115.1. Taxonomy (NCBI): domain Eukaryota; kingdom Metazoa; phylum Chordata; class Aves; order Passeriformes; genus Falcunculus; species Falcunculus frontatus. The sequence continues at coordinate 247,896 of VZRV01007335.1, read as the reverse complement.
CAATGCCTGGAAGATTTGAATGGGAATGATTAATTATTACACCTTTTAGCACTTTCTTTTGCATAAAGAATTTAGAGTTTGGGAACAGTCCTTCAGGAAATTACCCCTTAACACTTGTCCCTCAGTACTTTATAATAAAAAGTTCATTGCAATAATTTTTTACAGATGGAATATTTTGGATTTTTTCTTTTATTCTCCTTTTCTGAACGTTCTTTGTCTAATCCCTTTGATTTATTTTTTTTCCTCATGGGTTGAAGTGATCATCTCTACCAAATTCTTTAGTACTGATTGTAATTAACAATCACAGCCTGAGCTAAATTATTTACTTGCTGGGCATCTGGCATTTTTGCTGCAATCAGTGGCTGAAGGTGACATTGACACACTGGAAAAATCTAGAAAAATCTGAGATATCATTCAGTTTTTTACTTTTTTATAGATGTTCAGAGATTACGGCCACGTGGTTGAGGGCATTGTCCAAGTGCCCCTCAGACACTGATCAGCTTGGGGAACATTTCTCTAGAAAACCTGTTCCAGTATTTGACCACCCTCTTGGTAAAGAAATTCTTCCTAATGTCCAGTCTAAGCCTCCCCCAGCACAGACTGGAACAACTCACTGGATATCAAGAAATTCTCAACATCTCCCTCTCTACCTCCCATCCCCAGGAAGCTGTAGAGAGCAAAGAGGTCGTCCCTCAGTCTTCTGCAAACTAGATAATCCCCAAATCCCTAGCTGCTCCTCACAGGATACTCCTGCCAGCCCTTTTGTATTTCACTGTAATGGTAAAGCCTTCCCACAAAAAAGAAGGGAGGTGCTGTATGTTTGTATAAGAGTCCACCGAAATTGTGTCCTGATCCAGGCCTCTTTATAATACAAAAGATTAACGACCAACAACAAAGCTGCAAGGGTAAGACAAAACCCAGTAACAGCTGCAGCTTCCTGGGGCAGTAACTGCTGATGAGGAAAACTTTAGATACTGCCTTTTATGCAGTGGGGGACATCTCCACTGTACCTGTGATTCTTAGCTAAGTTCATTCAATGAATCTGTGTCCTCAGTTCTTGACACTGCACATTCTGCTTTCTCCCTTCTCCTCTGAATTGCCTTCACTCCTTCAAGCACAGATTGAATGACTGATTAATTGTAATCATTTTAGCATTGCCTTTGTTGCTCACATTAGAGATGTCATTCATTTGCGTGAGAAAGCAGAGATAAGCAGTGCTTAGTTCGCCTTCTGTCCTTGTATAGGACCTAAAAAGGAGGAAGCTCTTGGTGTCTTCAGGGTAATTATGCTGGTATTTGTTGCTGTGGGTAACCCTGAGTGCCTTGAGGTGGAAGCATCTTGTTACCACAGCATGACCACCAAGAGAAACATTCAAAATGCATGTCTTGCAGATAAAAACAGGCAGAGAATTTCCAGAAAGAACAGTTGGCAATTTTATGATAACTGGGAAATTGAACATGTTTATGCTCCGATGGCAAAATATCTTATTTCCTGCCTAAAAAAAAAGCCCAGCTTTGTGGTGTCACTCTGCAGAAATGAAGGGGGGTAGAAAAGGCTTTGCAACACCTTTGTTATCATCCTGTCTTCCTGTATCCTGCCCCTTGTCCCTGGCTCTGCCACATTAGCCTGTGGTCATGAACGAACGATTAGAAAAATAAAATGTTTTCATTAGCAGCTTCTATTTTGCATTTTATATGACTTCAGTGAGGGCAGATCTGTTTTAATTACATTTTAGTAGCATACATTCTCATCAGGCACTTTTGTCACCCGTGACCAGAGTGAATGATCTCTGTGAGTGCATCTGCTCTGTGCTCAGACTGAGCAGGGATGAACACAACAGAAAACCTCACACAGAGCAGGAAGACCAAAGATTTTTTAATCCTACCCTGACTTAACCACAAAGAAGCTGGCTGATTTTATCCCCCTGTACCATCCAGTTCTGTCCAGATTCAGGACCGAAAGCGAAGACATTCAGATTTTCAATCTTGTCACCCGACACTGTGAAGTACTGACAGATGCCCCAGAAGACTCTCAATGTCATGGCCCTCAAAACTTCTCTCCCCTCTGCATTACCACTCTGCTTGACAGTCAGGAATTCAGAAATTATGCTTTGCTTCCTTTGCATCTAATTTGCATCTCAGACAGGACTGTCATTCTAACACAAAAATGAACAACCAAGGAAAAAAAGAACGGCTGCAACACCAATAAAGTACACACCATTATTAAGATAGCTGCTTTAAATACACAGAAATTCTTGTAAGGCTTTGATGAAAGCCCCTCACAAACTATCACCTCTAAAAACAACTTTATGACCCTACGCTGACTGTAGGAAGGAAGATTGAAAACCACCAGGAAACAATTCTGCAGTGTGAAATTCAGTGTGTAATGAGGGGTGCAGGTTCCCTCACCCTGGGCATGCTTTGGTCAAGCTCATCAGGCAGCGCTGCCACGGCTCAAGTACCACTGGGATTCTGGCAGTAAGGAACAATTCTGTTCACAGAAGCAACATCAAACTGAAACATGCTTTGAAAGCAGAGAACACTGAATCATGCTGCCATTTAATGACTTCTACATCTTATGAGGAGGGGGGGCAGAAATCTCTTACATTCTTTTCTGTCTGCAGTTGTTTGATACCTTGAAAGACCCGTGCAGCTGCAGTTTTGCTCTTCTCCATCAAACCCTTGCCAGGCACACACTGGAGCAGCACACCAAGCCCAGCACATCAGACCAGGGGACCACATTCCTTCTATTTAACTTCCCCAGTGCTCTTTAAGACCAGAACAAGTACTGGTTTTGGAAATTTCCAGGGGAGGATTCTACAATGTCTTTAGAAAAAATGAGATTATTTGAGCCTGCCTATAAATACTTGAAGAACTTTATCGGGAAAAGATACACAGGTAGATCCTAGCATCAGAAGGGCAAGCCTGTAAACATTTTTAATGCAGCAGATGAGATGTTAGATCACAAACCTAATGTTCAGTGAGTCAGATTCTCATTTGGTGACAGCTGACTTCCAAGGCTGAACAGAATTATGTCAGAACATCATCAAGGATGATGTTCCTTTCCAACTGCACTGGCTTTGTAAAATTTAGGGCCTGATTCATTAATATTCAAGGCACTTTGCAAAGGCCATCTTTTCTGTGAGCTTTTGTGGCAGAGATAGACTGCTACATCCCAGTGGGTTTGTGATTCACAGTTGTAAGGTGGATTTGTTTTGGCATTAGCATAGTCAATGATTAAATGAATTGCATTTATTTAATAAATTCTCTATCAAGTGCTACATTGTAAATAATGAGAGGTAGCTAGAAGCTGCAAAAGTGTCAGAAAACAACCAAAATCTGTATCAAATATTAAGAAAGCTACACAGAATGCACATTCCTTCTCTCTCTGACATGGGTGATTCTATTCTTTTTCCATCCTTTCTGTCTTCTCCTTCATTCAAGTTCTAACTTATTTCACATTGCTACAATATTTAAAGCCATGTAATATACAACACATCAATTTATTACAGTCACCTGTTCACAAGATACAACCTAAAGAAGAAGAATTTTCTTTCACTGGAATGCCTTTAAAGTCAGATTGTGTCACGCATTCATGAGTTAAGGACAGCATTTGAAAGACTTTATAATTTTAGAGTAATGTTAGAAGGCAGCAAAGTCTGTTAAGAGCATTAACGAATTCCCACCTCAGCGAGACAGGAGCTAACTACTCTTTCATTTCAGATTATGATTATCTTGGGCTTCAGGCAACCACTTTGGTCATGGAAACAAATACCTATTTACAAAGCATTTGGAATAAGACTGCATTTAACTGTATATCTCTTTGGTTCTTGATCAATTTAACTTCAGGAAAGAAAAAGAGCAAGGGCAGATTTTGTGGATTTAGTTTTTATCTTTTAATTTGAATAAAACATAAAAATTAAAAGCTATTGCCCATAATGGCAGATAAAAATAATGCAAACAACTGCCATATCATGAATGTATACCTCCTGTATTTACTGAAATAAAAAGAATCACCACCATATGCATTTACTTCCACTTTTCTCGTCCTTGGCCCAAAATAAGCATCAGAGCATGCCCAAAAAAACCAAAGCAAACAAAAACAACAAAAAAACCACCCCATAAAATAAAACCAACCAAGCCAAAAACACCCTGACCTGACAGCTTTTCAACTTCTTTTTTGTCTCAAATTGGTGCTCACAGTGCTGATTCATAAGTATTGTTTATAATATCATTTGAATTCACTCTTCATTAAAATGTCGGAATTTTTAAGGCATTTCTATCTTCAGATACAAAAACTACTGTCCTTCTTTCATATGCCCCCTACAATGTACAGTGTAAAGATGAGAATCAAGTCTTGTATAAGGAAAAATATCCAAAGAGATCAAATAAGAACTAGAAAATGGGAGTGATGAAGCAGAAATCCAAAAGTAAATTAATAAAATTCCACCACTAAAAAAAAACTTGCATTTTTTTTACACTTTACAACAGTCTTCCATCACCAAAATCCTGGATTTACAGATGATATTTTGCCATTTATCATGATGAGATTTTATGCAATCTAAGCATGTAAGCATTTCTTGGTAAATATCAGTCTTATTTTATGAGTTGCCTAGCAAATGCATGGATATGTCATAAATAAATAACATTCTTATTAATAAATTATTATGGCAATAAATAAGTAATGTTTCAAATTACCCACTAGCAAAAGCACAGATACTGAGCGATTTGCTTATTTGAAATTCAGATTTCCAAATTCACTCCTTATTCCATGCTGCCACAATAATATTATACAGTTCTTATCTGCACTTTTCCAAACTCTAAAGATTATGTTAACTTTAACTGTCTCTCAAATTGACTGGATTATGAATTTATGGAATGAAGATATTTATGGAATGATCAACAGCAAAACACCAAAAAAAAAAAAAACCCCAAACATCACACAGAGATAAATCCAATGAAACTGAAATTGAATTTTTAAACAATATGTACCAAAAGCCAGCGGCAGTTTACACCTCAGATATTATCCATGTGGACTAGAAATGAAACATTTTTAATTAGAAGTAGGGGCATATCATATGAAACAGTAAAATGGAAAAAAATATGATGAAAGTTTTGAATTATTAAGATGAACCCATTTTTGTCCACTCAGGTATTTACTACATATTCCTTGTGTGGTGTTATTTTGATAGACTCACAGTTCCCCTTGAATACTCCAGAAAGGAGTAACACTGGAGAGCAGAGCAGCAGCATTCCTGCTGCAGCCAGCAGTAAAAACCAATCTACACTTCAATGGATAATCCTCCTCTGGCTAAATACTGAGATAGCAACTCATCTTCGTATCAATATTCTTGGCCTGCACTGGATGCTTTCACCTGGGAGACAACATTTTCCTGGAATGAACCGACCTGGAGGTGAAAAAACTGAACCAAACCAAATACATACTGAAATAAGGAAGAGCAAGGATGACTTCAAATATCATCTAAATTGTGAAATCATTCCCTAGAAGGATTTGAGTCAAACCCAAAGTGGCTTGAGTGAGGATTTCGTGCAGCTGCTTAAATCTGTATGGTGGGCCAGAAGTGCCAAACTAGAAACAGGCACATTATCCTCTCTTTCATCCTCAGCTTCACACAAAGCTGCTTTTGAGAAACACTGACTCCTCTCTGAGTCTTCCTGGCACAGGGAGAATGGTAGGGAGTTTCGGAGCTATGAACAATTCATCATGAAACGGTTTTTTTGGGGGAAAAAAGCATTTTCTAAAAGCAGTATATGCCATTAACAATCATCAAAGCTATCGTAGCCATAAATAATTTCCTCTGTGAGGGAAAGCAACCTCAAGGGAAATAATGCCTTAGGAGGCAAAACTTGCATATCTGCAAAAATAAATGCTTAAGGGGAAAGCCTGTCCAGTCAAAATGATCTGCTGGGCTGTGGGGATGAAGAGACCCAGGGGAGAATCTCACCAAGTGTTTATGGTGCAAATACGGAGCTCAGTGTTTTTAATGCAGTAGAGTTCTGCATATTAAACAATATGCAAATCACAGGCACTGTTTTCATGGTCTCCGAATTTTCAGACCTTCATTCTTAACAATCCCAATGAAGACCAGAGTCAGAACCCAGCAACAAGAGGTGTATCTACAGGAACAGAGAAAAGTTGCTCAGAGAGACCTGACGCATGATGAAAGCCAAGCTCAAATGCTCACCACTGCTGGTGAACAGCTAAAAGCACATGTCCCCTGTTGAGTGCCAGGCTGGCTCACACTGGAGCAGGGCAGGGAAATGGGCACAGAGGGCATGAGCAGGCCCACGCAGCTGCGTTATCAGGTATCGAGCACAGAACATACCAAAAGGAATATTTCTCCATGCAACACACAACTGAACTGCGACAAATCGCATCCGTGCCACAGGTGTGACATGGGCTAAGCTAAAAATGTCTTGAAAAAGGTTTAGACAAACTCCTGAAGGAAAGGTCTGTCATTGGATATTTGATATGACAACTTTTGACTTAGAAGTCCTTAAATTATTGATTGCCATAAGCTGTAAGAATATAAAATGACCCTTTTCTCAAAAGGGTTTTCCAATACTTTTCTGTAAGAATTTGCTGCTGGACCAGACAGAACTTTGGTGTGACCTAGTGACATTTTTCTCATCTCACCCATCTTCTGTGAGCAATGCTGGAATATCATTGAGAGCCTTTGATTTGCCACCTGCCATAATCACTTCAAGTTGAATACTTACAAAGCCACAATGTATATGCACGTTCAATTACAGTACAGAAGAACTAATTTTTAATTCCAACAAAGAAATAATTTTTGATTAAGTAACTTTCTAAACAATTCAACTGTTATTGAGTTGCTTAAAGGAGTACTATGCATAGGTATTTCCTACCTTTATATTTTGATTTTTTTCCTAACAGTCAATATTTTTATTGCAACTTGCTGAATTCCGAAAAAAAGCACATTCATTGCATATTCACAGTTTGATTTTTCCAGAAGCTTATACAAAATGTTTGATACACCCTGACGAGACAATTCCCTTTAGTAAAAGAGAATAAAAAAAGAACACAAAAACAAAAGTCTACTTAACATGAATCTAAAAAAACATCATAAAGGACCAAAGAAAACTTACACAAATAAAACAGATTTATAAAGTGAAGCCTGGCCCATTTTGAAGGAGGCTTGCACAGGTCACTGCTTAACAACAAAACTACCTGTGCCAGGACACAAAAGAGTGTGGACATGCTAGACAGTGATCTAAGTGGAAAATGTAGAGCTGCTTGAAAATTCGTAAATATTCTAAGGGTGGGGACTCAGAAAAGATTAATTCAGGGTGAGGCTGCAGATTCCTGCTGTGGAGCTTCCCCAGGCCTGGATGCAGAGGTGCCTTGAGTGTGGCTGGCTCAGATCAACTTCCTGAGCCAGACAGGCTCTTTTACAAAGATATATTCATATCTCAAAAAATATGAGCTTCCTATAAATGTTATTACATGCATTAAATAAAGAAAAATCACTGGACATACAGAAAAATTCCCTGATCTCATCCAGAAAAATATATTTTTATTGTCCGTTCTGGCCAAGACAGGGCACTAGATTTTGTTTCATCATATTCAAATTCACTACACAAATAATATATGCAAAATTCATGTTAAAATTGAAACACACGAACATTTTTGCATATCCTGGATTTTTTTTAACTTTGTATCTATTTTTTTTTCCTTTATGCTTTTCTTAAAGATATGAGTTCCTCCAGATGTGACCTTGGATATTTCCCCAAGTTAAGAAAATAATTATTTCAACAATATTTTCTCCATACAAAGATTAAGAATTCAAATCTAATTTTTCAAATCATGAAGCTAGGATACTGGAGCTAGGTACAATTTAATGCTGGGAATGGTTAAATGGAAAGAAATCCATAATCCTGAATTCCCAGTTCTGGACTGAGCAGACAAATCCATCATCCTGCTGACTGACCCTGGACAGAGCAGTCCCAAAAGTGACCACATCAAGGTACCACACTCTTTACAACATTCACTTTTTCTATCTAAATTATGCAAATCAAGAAATTTAATGAGAAACGCCATCTCTCTTAGAATGGCATCAATTTGACTATACAACTTAATAAATGAGAAATACTACTTCTGCCTTCCTTTCATACCAGAATTAAATATTAACAAGAAAAGAGATTCTGCACTGAAAAATCAGTTCAATGCTAAGAATCACATTGGCATAAACCACATCAGGAGAAACCTCTGTTAGTGTATAAATGTTCAGAGTAGGTAAAAGCCTAAAATTTACGCCTAAAATTTACGCCTAAAATTTACGCCTAAAATTTACGCCTAAAATTTACGCCTAAAATTTACGCCTAAAATTTACGCCTAAAATTTACGCCTAAAATTTACGCCTAAAATTTACGCCTAAAATTTCAGGAAAACAGTGTTGGGTTTAACGTGGCCACAGCTGCCGACACATAACAGAATCTGCATTTCTGTGGCCTTTGCTCTCATAAGAAATACGAATTTCTCTCACCACATCCTCCTTCAAGTAACACCGTAAGATCTGGTATATGTAACATTTGTAAGAAAATATCTCTTCATGAAATCTTGACTGTTCAGTAAAATATCCATTCATCTCCTCTACTGAGCACAGGAAAATATTTATTAGAGCATGACTGCTGGTGTGCTACAGGTACTGAGAGGATATGTAAGCAAATGTGAAATGGTACCTCCAGATGGATTTTACCTCCCACAATACACCACTTTCCCTTCTAATAAAGGGAATTGGTGACTGGGAATCTGATCCCCGAATCACAAAATATTCCTTGTGGATCCCCTCCCACTCAGATCATTGAGTCTCAAGGGAATGGCCCTTACAGGGATTGAATCCATACCCTTGATGTTATCAGCACCATGCTCTAATCAACTGAGCGCACACTGAAACCTCAGGAATAAAATCTACCATGGATGGAAAAACTATCCAACTTACAATTTCTATGCATCAGAGCAGCTGTCAGAATTCAAACTGATTTCAGGTTTGGTGGGTTTTGGGTTTTTTTTAAAGTTTATTTCCAGCACATACTGAAAATTATCTAATAGTACAAAATAATTAAACCCCATTCTTCCATTAAGAGTGATTTCAAAGCACACAATTCAAATACTCCAAGCTTCTCCCTTATTAAGGCATCTAACACAAAAATATATGTCAATGATCTGCTAGAGAAATCCTGGTCAAGTCATTACAGCCTCCTTTATCTATATCTCATCTAAGGGAAGACAAAGGCTGAAATAAAATTCCATTTCTGACTGAGAGGTGTTGCATAGCAATCTTTATTCACCTCCACTCTCCGAGTTGCTGAATTCGCCACATCCCACTGTAAAAATTGCTTGTTACCTTTGAATGCAGTGCCTTCAATGTGTGTGTCCCTGCACGTGCAGAGACACGATTGAGAGCACAAAGCCTTACGTAATCTTGTCAGGACATTCGCAGCCAGCTCTTTAAGTGAGCTTCCCATTGTACACAGCTGTACTTGAGGACAGAGAGCAAAATAAAAGCACATCCATTCTGCCAGGGAAATGCTGCACTTCTACCGTGTAGACACAGTGGGGTTACTATAACATCACGAAAAACAGTGCAAAATTTATTTACTCCTTATTTTGTATTCTAAAAACTGGTAGATATTATTGTATTAGAAATTAGAAGGGAAAGTTTAGTCCTTAAGCAGGTGATAACTGCAAATGGGGCTGGGGGACAGAGCAGCCTTTTATTTCATATTAACAGAAAGTATCAGAGGGCAATCTTTTCATCTTACATTTAGAGTCCCTGTATTAAACAATATTAATATAAGATAACCCATCTGCAATTAACATGTAGACATCATATCTATGACACAGCTTAACTGCCTTCTCAAAATCTCTAGCCTTGACATTTCAAATGCAGGGAACTGACATGAAATGAATACTCTAGAATCCTTTCATTTTGGAGGTGTAGGAGGTGTTAATTCTGCTGGTTTTTTTGGCTTTTGGATTTTCCTACAAGCTGATCCGGGCAAACATTTCAGGAGTTAACAGTGCCCCACTACACTGTGTGGCTATTTCCACAAAGATACCCTTCTATTGATCAGACTTATTAAAGTGTTTGTTGACTGCCTCAATCTGCCAGATGTGTGACTGCTTCATGTGGGAGCCTAATACAAAGCACTTGCTAGGCAGCAATTAATCAGATCTGTTAAATGTAAATTACATCAGAAAACGCACAGCACTGAGTAAGGATATTTGAACAATACACTTTTCTTGGCCAATCTCTTTTGAGCCAGTGAGCTGAGCTCCTGGGACTTTTAGGGCACAAACACAGCACTAACCCCTCACAGCATCATCTGCAGGGGTGACACAATCCAGATGCTCAAGCAGAAGCAGGTTCAACACAAAAGTGAATAATGCCCTGGGAATTGCACTGAGCAGGGATAAATCCCTCTGATTACCCACGTGCAGACCTTGCACAGAACAGGCCTAATGGCTGAGCATCACTCTTCAGCTCTAAACACTCCTTGCCCTGGGGCTCTTTGTAGTGTTTCATTTCTTGGGTATCAATAAACATAAGAGAAATGGCACGCTGAACAAGAACAGAACTCTGGTTTTGCATGCCAAAACAGTAGTTGAAAGCATAAATACATTTTGTTAAGAACATCTATTCCAAGGTTTCCTTACATGGCTTATAGATTACTATAGGAAAAAAAAAAAATGATGACATCAGTAGAGGAATGTAAAATCTGACCTTCAGCTAGACAGTGATTGGCATTGAGTGTAATTCTTCATGAGATTTCACATAATCAACATGCTGATGCATGCGGGGAGAGTACATAATCAGTTGCTCTTGATCACAGACCATTTTCTTTGAGAAAAAAATCCAGCACAGGCTTTCAAAAGTGTAAGGTCTGTGACAATTGCAACTGGAAACTAAAGTTATAGGGAAAATATCAAAGGAAAGTTGGAAAATTATACTATTTGAATTTGAAGAAGAAAATACAATCACATAAGGTTTATAAGCGTCAAACTGAGAAGAGATTATTGACTTAATCGTGTGGTTTTGTCTATGGGTGTTTGTTGCAAATTCACTGAATAGATTGATCATTTTTGACTCCTACCAACGTATCAGACAGATGCAGTCCCTTCCCTACTGAATCTTTGTTTTATTCAGCAGTTCTTGGGGACCCTACAAATATGATGTCAGAGCTAAAGACAGACATCAGTTCCAGATGGTAACAGTCAGGCTGGGAAACAGTCCAGCTCCTTCTCCATCAAACATTTTTAAAAGTATAACCCAGTTAAAAAGATACCTACTTATTAATCCTGTTTGAGAAGGATTTTACATCCTTGTAATGATACCAGTCATTTATTCTGCATTAGCTCATGCAGGCTCTCCTCTGATGCACATCACCAACAAATGTTATCTACATTACCAAAGCAGGGTACTGCCCACCTGGACAATTGCATGAGTAAATTCAGAGGTTGCACATAAGAAGTTAATAATTGACTCAGGTCATTTTTCAATATTCGTGTGCACTTGCAATGACTGCACAGGCAAAGGGATACACAGAGAATGAAGCCTGGCCCTCATTAATAATACGGCAATCACTATGGTTAAGCAGACATTTTTAGGACAGAACAAGAAGAAGTCTCACCAGGTTGAGTCAATTCCCAATACAAACAACAAGGTCCTGCACCTTTTATGGCAGCTCACAAAGTTCCAGTGTTAAGGAGAAACAGAATTAATATATATTTTTTTTAGTGCTGATCAGTTACAATTAGAATTTCCCCTTCAACAGATGAGAGTTTCAGGAGGAAAAAGCAGTAACACCTCAGCAAAGGAAGAAAGCCAGTGATTCTTCCAGCTGTATAAACAAACTTCCCACTCAAAGTTTTACAAACACTACAGGTGCTATGCCACGCAGTTCAACACTCACAGGTGCAAGCTCAGGATCAGAATTATGAAAGCTTTACACTTACACACTAAATTTTGTGACTGTGTTAAGTGTGGAACTCAGCTGAGCTCAAGGTTCAATACAAGTTGTTGATAAATTGAGAAGAATCTGTATAAATCAAAATAACTTTCTAGTGTAATAATATATTCTTTATAAAATGCTTGATGTGAAGAAAGGGAAAGATGAAAATGTCTCCCTCACCACCCTGCAATGTGTTGGATTTGTAAAAGAGTTGATCAGGTCATCAAAAACTGAAGAGTAGCTGTTCACACAGTAGTTAATCCAAAAAGGAAGGCAACTGTCAATTTAAATTCGAATAGGCTTTTTCTTCCTCTGGTCAACAAACAGCAGTTGTCAATCAAAACTTATTTACACTCACAACACTTTCAAGCAGCTTATTCCCTGCTCTGATCTGATATGTACAAATGTGCATTTTAATAAAACTCATGTCCCCGTTTCTTCTCTAGTATAAAAGAAATACAATTTGCCCCATGTAAAAAGGGCTCCTAATCAAATAATCTTTCTCAAAGTATTAAAAAAAAAAAATAAAGTCAACAGAAACTTCCACTTTAGTAACCCTCAGCTTATACTTCAGGATAAACTTAAAATGACCTGTTTTCCAGCCCAGACATATAACACCTTCATATTCCCCAACTAGAACTCCAAAAAGAGTAGATATAACTGTATGACAAAACAGTTTGGATAAGAATTTCTGTGCTGAATGTGTAAACAGAAGCAACTTACAAAACATAGTGAAATTGTGCACTTTTGTAAGGAAAAACAACATTCTTTCTTGGTTATACGCACACATATAAAGAAGGAGGGCATTTCAGCTGGCCCCTTTTTAAATTATTCATCGTTGCACACACATATTTTTAGTTCTATAAAAGGTCACTCTTCTTCTGATTCCACAACACTTTCTTGTGGAGTAAAGAAGAGTCCCATGAATATGCAGACACACACTCCTGTAGCACTTCAGTCACTGTGCATTAATGTGTGTTCTCTGTATATTTCAAAGTCAAACAAATAATACCTGTCATGAACATGAATTTCTAATATCTTCTATATTTCATTTTAAATGAAATGTCAAAATGATGGAAAATATTTTCTAGAAAGTTGCAAAGGGCAGTGTCTAGTAAGAAGCTGCAATATGTAATTCTGCACTAGTGCAAAACATCATTAAAGGGACACTGCCACAAATTGAATCAGATTTTTTAAATCATTATTTTACCTACCTTTGTCAATCCTTACACAAACATTTCTGAGAACAGAAATCTGTTTGTAATCCTGATTTTGTCATTCCTCAATTACAATAGGCAGCTACATTTCCCTACAGCTGAGAAAACGGATGCTAGTATATTATTTTTCCTTTGTTATGCAGTATCATGTTGACATAATATTTACAAAACCCGCTGAGCTGGAAGCCAAGTTTGGATGGGTGGTGTTTGCAAAAGATTGATTTTTCTGGCTCTGTCACCTGGCATGCATAAAAAAGCTTTTATACATTTATTCACCAATATTGGTTCAGCTGATTAAGCACCAAGGAAGTCTTAATCAGTTGATGTGGGTATTCCTACATTCAAAACAGAAGCTGCCATTTAACATCCATGAGCCAGGCCCAGCCACTCTCCTCAGCTCATTGACTTGACATCTTTCTCCTGTCCTTGGCATTCCCACCTTCCCCAGAGCACTCAGGTTGCATTTTTTGTAGTCACTCCACACCCATCTGTTTGCTCTTTCAGCTCACACACAGCACACTGTGCTCTGCCAGGGGATCTTTGTTAACCCACCAAGTTCATCTTTCACTGGATTAGCTCTGTTCATAGAAAGAGAAGAAGTCATTAAGGCAAGTGACATAATTTTATCATCAGCCAAGGAATGCAGGAGAGTGGGGTTTGGTGGTTTTCCTGGGGGTAGGGTATTGGTTTTTTAATGTTGGCACAGTCTTAATTTCTTTCACCATTGTTATTTCAGACTTGTGATCCATCCAAACACAGTTCACAGAGATGAAAAGATAAATCTTAGCAAAAAGAGAAAGCATTGATTTTCAGGCAGCAAATGAATCTCTAATGTCCATACTACCTTCACCGTGATCTCTAGCAGATAAATTATTAATGCAAGTGTATGAACATCATTTTGTTGTGATTAGATTTCACTTAAATTTTAATTTAAAAAAAGTCACAGGGGATTGAAGAAGCAGTCACATAAGATAAGCGAGTCAGTCAAAGTTTTATTTTTCATGTTTGTGTGCTGGGATTATCTGGAATCTTATCATTCATGCAGCAAATTACCAAGAACTACATTAAAAATGTGTATAGCCATTTTCATTTTTGAAAGATTCAAGACTATAAATAATTAAATGGGTGAGACATCTGTTATTTATGAGCTGAAATGACAGTTTTAATTTAGTTCGTTGTTTAGCTGAGCCTGACGTATTGAGACTAAGTCAGAGAAAACAGGAAATATTTTTAAATGACATCTCTCTGAGTTTAGAACTTCCAAGGGTGCAAATCACACACTTGGGTTTTTTGTTTGTTATGTTTTCCTTCAAGACCCATCAGAAAACACTCTTCATTTATGACCTAGTACCGCATGTCCGTGAGGATTCTGATGACAAGGTAGAGCAACCACAGTGGCTTCACAAAATAAAATCAGCCCCGTTACTTCTCTGTAAACACTCAGGAGACAAATTGTTTATTTAACACATGGATACCAGTCAGACATGTTGCTCAAACCACAACACCATTGTGAAGCAGATCTTTCCCATACTTTTCCACTTTATTTCTCTCTACTACCATACTGGTAGAACATCTATGGTTGTGAACCAAAATATTCCCTGTGAGAAAACAGAGGGCTCAGAAAAAGCTGTAGCAAGGTTTGCACAGAGCTGGTTGTGTGAGATAAAAATAAAAGGTGCCCACCTTCCCCTTGCCAGCTTTGGTTTGGGAAGGAAAGGTCAGTTTGTTCTAAAACTATTGGTTTTCTCTCTTTTTTTTGCTTGTTTTTGATTTTGTTTTAATAAAAAGTTTACATACCATGAAATGATTCTTTAGGAACAGATCTTTAATGATTCTCCCTCATCATTGATCGCTGAAACTACTATCTCACATGTCTGCTAACTTTGAAAGAAAAGGGATTGGGCACAAATTGTAGATTTACTATTCAAAAGATTTTTTGAATTTTTTTCAGGCTTCAGTGAACAAAAAAAGCCAAAAAATTAGAACGTAAAAGTAATTTTTTAGTACAAAAGAATTTTTTTTGTGATTGCAGCTATTTTTGCATGCCCCAGCTCCAAACAAGCCACATGGCCCCCAAAGCCAAAGGACCCGGAAGTCAGAACTCTGAAAGTAAATAAACTGAAAATAGATGCAACTATTTGTATAAATCTATCATTACAATTAACTTCAGATCAAGTTTACCTGGGAAATTACTGCCCCATTCTCTATTTGAGAAGAGCAAGTTCATAGCCTGAGGGTATCACAGGAGGTGGGGAGGTGCATGAAATTCCTGTGAGATGGAAGCTTTCCAATAGTCAGGAACATCATAATTCTTCTCCAGCCGAGGAGAATGAGCTCTGGGGGCATCCGTGTGGTCAGCCTGGGACAGAAGGGCCAGAACTATTTTTCAGAGGTGATGCACATAACCAGTTTTCACTGAAATCCCTGGAAGTCATCACTGTTTTTTCTCTGAAAAACACTGCTCTGAGAGAAAGCGTTCACGACACATTGAATGATGAAGGTTGATGGAAAAAAAACTGGAAAAAGGCCTAAGTCTAGAGACTTGTAATAACAGGGTATCCTTTGTTAGATCAGCCATGAGAGGCTGGAAAGCAGAATATTCTGGCTGATCTCATAGAAGACTTTATCTGTCCCTATGAACATTGCATTTCCTAAATCCTAGGCCATCACTGACAACATTACTGCCGTGTCTAGAACCTGCAGGAACTTTCTTTTGATATCTTACTGTTTTACAGAGGAACAACCATATATTTACAGAATCTTGGGGTGGTATAATCCTTCCAATGTTACAGGACTGTATTGGTTTTTTTGCTGAAGCACATACAAAAAATGCCTCAAGGTTTTGTTTCTTCACCTGCTGCAATTCAAGGAAGAAGGCATTTCAAAAACCTGTATATTTTACATCTTATCTCTTAAACAAGAAAAGACAAAACAAAGTAATACTGACATTTCATTCCTGCAGAAGAAAGTAAAAGAGTCTTTCTCAGCATTTTATCTTATTTCTCATTGGTCATTTCCCATTTACGTACTAGGATAAAAATGGAAAGTGTTGGGTTTTTTTCACATACAGACAGGAAAGAAAAAAGGAAAAAAAAACAGTGAAAATGAGGTGGGGAAGGAATCTATTTTTTTTCCACTGGAAGATCAGCTTTTCTATTTAAAAAAATCTCAACTTTTCACATAACATAAAAACAACTACCTTCCTCTGCCCCCCCCAGGATGTAGCAGTTGAGATATGTATTAAAAGGGAATCAGTGAGAAGGTAGCAGGTGTTGAGGAGCATTCAGGCCAAAGACACCTGCTGTAGATGTCAAGACAATTGAGAGAAATGAGGGACATCTAAGAGGACAAACAAAAGTGAAAGCTTGATAAGTAACAGGGTGCCAGGTGAAAAAATACACAGTGCTAATCAGACAGATGAAATTAAAAGCGTGCAGATAAGCACTGCTGAGATACCCACCCCATGAGCATAACTATTTGTAGCCACAGAAATAAGCTTCAAGAATTGCAGCCTGATGTAAATATCATCATATACATCCTAAAAAGCTGTGTGAGCTCATTTCAAATCCAGCCTTTCTCTATTTTTTGAAAGAAGAAACTAATATACGTCCTGAAAACAGTGAATAAAAGATAAGACCATAAGCAGGACTGCACAAAATAGACTGTTACAAGGTACCACTTAAGAGCATCTGGAAATCAGATGTCAAGTAGGTGGCTTTGAGGGATGAGAGAAACACCTGCTCCAGTCCCAGCAAGTGGCAGCTCTTTCAGCAGTAGAGCTCTGGACTCTGATCTGCAGAAATGCACTGCATCTGGAAAACACTTTCTGTTTAGCTGTACTTGAAACAGAGATTATTTTGAAGGTCATAGATTAATAAAGTACAATTTTACTTCTGTGAGTCAAATTTTATCTGGAAACCCTAAAAGATAAAGAAAGCAGGAACGACATACAAAACTGCCAATAGCATTGCTTCTCATAGTTCTGAAGCAAAAGAAGAAAGGTGAGAACACTCTGAATCAGCAGAATTGTTGTTTATCCGAGCTGAAGCTCAGAGCCTGGCAGTGAGAAGGGACTGGCTCTCCTTTAAACAAGAAGGGGACCAACTCCACAGTTGTTCTATGTGGGCAGGGCCCAGTGTTTGGCCACAGCACTGAGCAGGTGGATGGGGGCACTGACAAAATGAGCCTCCCAGCCAAACAGCCAGAGGCCTTTGGGTGCCTCAGGGCTGCAGCAGCACCGAGGGAGGAAAGTTCCTGCTCGCCCAGGAGCCCCAGCTGAGCCTCTGCACATGGCCAGCACCGAGGGAGGAAAGTTCCTGCTCGCCCAGGAGCCCCAGCTGAGCCTCTGCACATGGCCAGCACCGTGCTGGGGGCACTGGGCACATTTCTCCAGCAAGTCTGGGGCAAACGCACTGCTGGCACTGAGGAAAGGACACAGAGGGAATATTTGCTGTCACTTACCAGCACAAGGACAGCAACTAAGTAAAAGGGTTTTGAGAGCTTAGGGCACTGAAAATTGAAAGCAGGACCGTGCTCAGATGAGTAAGAAAAGTTGCCATCACAGAAGATACCAATTGGCCATGACATAGAGCAAAGAAGAGGCAGATAGGTGCTGGAGAGGGGAAATCTCTGCTCTGCAAACAGCTCCAGCATGCAGCATCCGAACAAGGTGCCTCAGAGCTTTTTACTTATCACTATCCTGAAAAAGGTGTATGTCATATGTTGCAAAGACTCACTATGGCTCCTTCACTCTTTTGACTAACAAGGCCTTTCCTGCAGAAAAACTTTTGGGCACCATAGAAAATATTGCCAGATTTAAAAACAGGTGTATTTGTTATACATCATATATATTATATATTAAAAGCATCAAAAAATGTTCAAGATGGACTAAAGGTTTTAAATGTTTACTGTGAACTCACTTTCTTTAAAAAACCCCAACAACTACAGTAATGTAAATAGCATTAATTTTAAAGCAAATAAATGGAATATTCCACTATCATCAACACTGATCTCATATTAAAAATGAAGGGAAAACACGTCAAAAAAACCATGAAGTTAATCAACCTTTCACTTGTTGTCTTCCTAATGCACCACTGAAAGAGCTTAAATACTAGTGTGACCTTTGTAAAACCCAGCATTATGAATTCTGCAGTTGTGTTATAGGTAAAGTTATTAAAACAACCTATAGAATACCTATTTTCTCCAGATTAGTACTACAAAAAGAGCTCACCAAAACTTGCCGATTTTGCTTCTCCACCAAAAGAAGACATAACCGAAAATTCCTGAACGAAAGTCTGGGAAAAAAAAGCCATTTCGAAAGGAAACTCAAAGTTTAATATGAATCATAGTCTTTTAGGGAAAAAAAAAAAGTTTCAAAAAATTTAGAATATTATGAGCTAACACAAAGGTTTTGAAGACAGCTTTTCCTCTAGTTCAGTTTCTATTTTTCCATCAAGTGTCAAAATATCAGATTTTGTCATTACAAATACAAATGTGAGATCTTGATTTTCATTACAGGATGTTGCAGCTAGTGCTAAGATGTGGATATCTGAAAAAAAACCCTAAAAATACAGTAGCTTGTCTGTTTCTTTGTCAGGAAATGTCAGCAAAAGGACATGATGTATCCCAGTGCAGTATCCCAAGTCTATCTTCTCCTGTGCCAATACCACTGACAATGTCAGGAAATCATGGAAAACATAATAAGTTGTATGATCTCCTGTTCCAATAATTCTACCTTAGTAGGATACCATGAAAAAATAAATTGATATACACCTGAATGCCTTTCGAATCCACCCATACAATAGAAAGAACAACACATTTCCCGTGCCATAACAATGTTTCTAAAACAGGGGAAAGCAACTTGATGGGATTTTAGGTTTGTTTTTAATTATTGCGATAGGAAGAAAGAAAATCCAACCATATGCTTTGACAGCATGAACAGCTCTGCGTGTGTAAATCCTGCTTCACCACAGTTTAAGTACATAAGGAACTATTTCCAAGTGATTGTGTGCAAAACAAAAGGAATAGAAATTTTGTATTCTCCTCCCACTTGCATAATAGCTGACTGCATTTAATTGAAACCTTCCTTAAAACTTTTGAGCTGAGACTAATTAAGTTTTGAGACAGCAGAATTTTTTAAAAATGTAGTTGGTGGAATAAAAAGAAGGCTTTAATAAAAGACTGTTTGCAACATTAACTAGGGTGTTTACTGGTGCAGAAATACCAGAAATTATCAACATATATCTTTGCTCAGGTAGGCTGCAGATAAAACTCATGTAGCAAAAAAGGAAATTCTTCACTGGATTTCCACAAGTACAAGGTACATTATCCCAAAAGCTTAGTGTGAAAAGAAAAAAAAAAAAAAAAACCTTTGATTTCTACAAGCCACTTGCTTGAGTTCCCTGAAACAGAGAAAAATGCCTGTGGATATATAACAAAAAGTCAAGGGCAAATCTCAAACAAGTTAGAACTGTGTTAGCATTTCTTGTGTGAGTTGTCCCAGGTGTTGTTCAGGCATGAAATGAAGGGTTTGTTGAGCACAGTAATAAGAAGTGATACTTCATTATAGGGTACCAGAAACAAAAATTTCTGCATCATTGAGATGTTTATGGTCATATTTGTGGGGGAAAAAAAACCCCAACAGATATTTGATGGAGAGGCAACCTATCTCTGAAATAATTCAGTAGTCTCTAAGTTAAGGGAAAAGGTGCTGAAAATTAAGAAATTGTAGTGCATGTAATTAACTGTTTGCAGGAGATGGAGGGCTAGATGCAGTAAAGGACATAAACTCAGAAGGCAGATTTTAATTTAGTATATAACCCCGTAACAGTCCTGTTTCACTTAATGTTTTCAGCCCCAATATCAGGGCACATGGGACATGCACCTGGCTGCTGCCTGCCCAGAAGCCTTCTGAAACACAGAACTTAATTTCACAGAATTTCACAGAATCACCAGGTTGGAAGAGACCTTCAAGATCATCGAGTCCAACCCATGCCCCAACACCTCAACTAAACTAAACCATGGCACCAAGCACCACATCCAATCTCTTTTTATACACGTCCAGGGATGATGATTCCACCACTTCCCTGGGTAGACTGTTCCAATATTTTATCACTCTTCCCTTTGTCTTAGGAAGCCACCAAGTGAGCAAATTTAGGAAGTTAGAGCTCTTTTTCTGTGAAGGTTTCATGACATCTGTTGCCAGAAGCGTGATCCCGGTGTTCCTGTTACCCAGCTGTAGGCACAGCACAGGCTGGCACTGGCAAACCTGAGCGTGGCATCCTTGGGTGGGTTCTCAAACAGGCCCAGGAGAGTCCGAGCATGAGCTCTGCTGCTTGGTGGAACAGAGACAACAGCCAGAAGAGGAACTTTAACGCACAACCAGTCATGCTGCAGGGAATGATGTGGGTCTCAGAAACATCAAAAATGGCACCAAATGAAAATTGGCATTTTCCCCACTTTTCCTACACCCAGCTCCTTACACCGATTCTGTTTCTGTTAAATAACAGTCTTCCTGACTTTGAATATATAAAGCATAAATAACTGCATAAAAAGTGAATAAAAATACCCAGGCTCTCCTTAGTTTTAGAAAAGAATTAATTTTAAAAAAGGCCCATCAAAAAAACCCCACCAAAACCAACCAACAACCCCATTAAAAAAAAAACAAACCCAAAACCCACAACTGCTTCAGTGTCTACAAATAAACCACACAGAAAATATCTGTCATCGTCAAGCTCCTTCCTTTGGATTTCTAGCACCGAGAATCCACTTTAGAGGTGTATTTCTGTAGTGCAAT
This sequence comes from Falcunculus frontatus, assembly GCA_013398115.1. NCBI lineage: Eukaryota > Metazoa > Chordata > Aves > Passeriformes > Falcunculus > Falcunculus frontatus. The sequence continues at coordinate 226,888 of VZRV01007335.1, read as the reverse complement.
GATGCTCATTCACCTATTAAGTCAATCAGTGGTATTTGTTCCCTCTGGATATGTTTTTGAAAAATTCTTTTAATCCAAGCTTTCTTTTCAGGATTGCAGTCAAGACTGGAGGCAAAATAAAATTAACACTAATTGTACTTGAGCTACCAAGTTGCGTGACTCAGCACTTCAGATACTAAAAATTCATCCGTGGAAAAGCAAAAAGCGCTCCCAAACGCCTGACAAGACCTGCTTTTCTCACTTGACAAGCTGAGTCTGAAAAGACTCTTAATGGACTCATAGCAGAGAGGACAGGGAGTTAAGGCTACATTTGTACGGGAGCTCATCCAAGCAGCTCTTCCACACAGCACAGCACAGCCCAGGGTACCAGGTCCTGCTGAGCTCTGCCAGATGCATCACCTGCACAGCCCCCCACTGGGTGAAACCTGCTTCACACAGCCCAGAGATACTCATCAAGCTCAGCTAAAGAGCATAAAAAAGCCATCGAGAAGTGTTCTGTCCCTGGTCTCATGGGATATGGAAACTACTGCACCCTCCAGAATTTTTGTCACAATGCCCCCTTCCCATTTTGGCACACACGACCACAGAAGGATCAGCTTGGTTCCTTAGGGGATGGATACTCAGGGCAATGAAGGGAAAGCTGTACCTGCAGGCACCCATCACAAATATGGATTATACAGCATTGATTACATGCAGCTGGCAACAGACAGCTTTATGGCACTTCAGAGAGAGCACCTACAACGCCAGCTTGTCATTCTATCCAGATAATAAACTCTTTAATGCTAATCAGCTGAGTTTAGCTTTCTGTTTACACAATTTTGCACATTGGATTCCTGGTTTCACTTAAGCCCTCAGTGCTACTGCATATAATAAAGACAAGTAATAACAATTAAAGACACAGCAACTTTTAAAAAAGTTTTTTAAAAAGTGATGTCTTGAAGACATTTAATCTTTCCTGCTTATGAAGAAAAATTAAGAAAAAAAACCCAGCCTAAGACTATTGATTTCACATCTTGTAACTAACCAGGGAAGGGGAATGGAAAGGATCTGCATGCTATGATTCTTTAAAAAACATGATCCAGATCATAAACCTGCCTAGCCAGAAATGGGAATATACTGCACTCCATAACTCCAAGGAGTAGCTGCCCACATTTAAAATCTCCAAGTAACACAGGTATGTACAACAACCGAACTTCTGGAGCAAAATGTCCCCGCAGCTCTGAGTGTCCATGATATGTGACAAGAAACAGCAAAGCATTTCCACAGAGAGGCTGAACTCCAGAGTGCACAGGTCAGCCCACTCTAGTCCTGAGTTCCATGACCTTACACAGCTTCTGTGGTGTGGACGGCTGCAAATCATTACAGCTTAATGGAGCTCTAACAGAAGGACCAGCTCTCTGCTTTGCTCTGTGCATCTCCAGAGAGGGTGAACTGACACCCAATAGAATGGTAATCAATACATACCTGACACAGGCAATGTACATAAATTATAGATGAAGGATCATTTAAATACATTCCAACAGCACAGTTAGCCTTTCAGATGCACTTGAAATGTAGATCATGTTATATGAAAATTGGTTTGTGATACATAATTGTGTGGGGAACCTATTTTCAACAGGGGCAGGTCACATTACAAGCTCTGGGATGAGCAAGAGACCAGCTGCCTCAGAGACACAATACCACCAGACTAAGGACACTGCCAGGTATTTCCTGCATTTCCAGCTCCTTCGCATTAAGTGTAATTTACCTGAAGGTATTGATCGCCTTCACCAAAGAGTTTCTTGCTTAGTGACTCTCCCCCATTCATTGCCTGCTTCTACTTCCATGTTTCTACTCTTTGGATCACTTGCACTGCCTTTCATGCCAAGGAGTGCTGAAGGCATGGCTAAGAACACTAATTATCTGCTGTCCATCCCTTTGTTCAAGGACCTGATCTAAATAAAGGCACCCATCCTTTTCATCTTACTTACACCACGTATGCACCAGAACCATTCCTCCCAGCACAGTTCCTCAGCCACATCTCTCATCTTCAGCAGCACTATGCTGATTTACACTAGTTAAGCATCCAGTCTGTGAACTCTATATAAGCCCGAGAGAAAAATCAAGGCCCCAGGAGATCTATTCTTTCTGAGGTGCCACTGAGAAATGAACTGAAGCAGTCCATTTGTCATAATCAAATTTTGTTTTTCATCTTTATTCACCTCTCTCACACATTTTTCCTTGACTCATCACTTGTTTCTCTTCTCTTCTTTGAATGCTAACTGAGGAACACGAGGAAGAGCAATCCAGTTTGATTCAGAGATATTCCCCCTCAGCTGAACAAGGAGTGGGCACTCTCAAAAATAGAAAACTTTACGGGTTCATTTTGCAACAAGTGCCAGGGAGTAAGTTATTACTCCAGAGACAATTCAACCTAAATCCCAGTAGCTGCTATTTCAAACATAGATTGGTTTATCTTTATTTTGTCATGTACAAGGTGTGGACAATTTCACGTGGTAACTAGTACACAAGACAACTGATTAGCACTAATGTGCTCACTAACCAAAAGTGTTAGGTCAGTGAGGGAAGCATCCAAAAAAAAGTTTCTCATATTTATAGTCTTATCTGAAATCATTTTCCTTCTATTTCGTGTATATAATATACAATATAGTCACAGCTCACATGAAGAAACTGCAGAAAGAGGCTGTTGCAGAGGTGATCCAGCACAATAAGGAGAGAAAACTTGCAGGAGTAACTGATACAGAAAGTTTTGCATCAGCAAACACATTTTTATCACTGAGATCACGCCCAGCTTTTCTCACAAAGTTAATCCTTTTCTCGAGGAATACAACTTGATAGCCTACCTCTAACATACCTCTTGCAGTCAAAATTACTTCATTCATACTTTAATACCTCCCAGCTTTTAATACCTATTCAGCCATATGCAAGAGTGAAATATCCCATTAAAAATACGATCAAGCAATTCTACTGAAAAACTTACATTGCCCTCACGGTAAAAATCTTGTCTGGTTTGAATTTAAGATAAGAAAAATTGCTCTGCTCAAAACAGTGTAACAATGAGAGCCCACGAGAACAAGACTCAATTGGTTCCAAGAGTTTTACCCTACACAAAATGGCAAAAAGCAGCTAGAAATGTGCTCAACCTTCTCAACACTGAGCATTCTTGTAGCACAGAGGAAATCCCTGGCTGGCACAGAGCTCCTTCTACAGCCAGCACATGTGGTAGCTTGGGAGATACCTTGAGTGCAGTTTCTGCAGCTGCCAAAAGCCTCAGTGCAAGGGCAGAATCAGGGCAAGAAAATGGGCTATTAAACTGGTTATGGAGCATGCAGCCTGTCTGGAGCTCTGTGCTGCCACATAGCTGTAACTGAGATAATTCAGATGAATTAATACACATTGCAGTCACCACAGCCATACATACACAGATTGGATCCTTTTGAACCCAAGTTCCCACAAATGCATCACATCAGGAGCTGTTTAATTGCTCAGAAGTCAGTCTAGACTAGCACATGGCACGAGCCCTTTCCAGTTCATACGTGGTCCTGTCAAGAGTCACTCAGCACATGAGAGCAGAGGATGAGGTCTAAATAAAATCATATGGACTTCATGAGGTCTTCCAGCCCAGCATGACCTTACCGCATTCATCCTTCATCTTTCCCAGAGAGAACAGGGGAGTATCTGTTCTAGCCAAGGACAGTCCACAAAATGACTTCTCTCATTCTCAGCTGCCAGCCCTGGGTGCAGCTGTGGCAGCCCCTTCTGTCCAGCCATGCTGGCCACAGGAACCATTCATATTTCCCCATTCTGCAGCCCTATTCTTCACTTCCCCTCTGAGAGAGCAGGAATGGAGACTACTAGAGGGGACAACTGTTCCTGGGATTATTGACAGAATTCCTGTATAAGGTGCATTTTTAAAAGGCGGTGCCCTGTGGGCGCATTTCCTTTATGCAGGATGAGAAATCAGTTACATAGGAGATACTCAGGGAGCAGGGAAGGCACAAAGGGTTAATAAAGCACACTGAGGTTCACTCCAATTGAGGTGATGGGTTTGCACTGCCAGCTGGCAGTCAGACAGTCTGGCAGTGTCAGAGGTCTTTGTGTCTCCTGATAGCAGAGGCAGCAAGGGCTACATGTAACCTCTCTGGAGCAGTATTTGATGTGACTGGTGGGCATTTGGCTAAATGTTCATTATGCCTTTTTAGCCACGACTTCAAAATGCAAATGCCAGGTACTGTATCTCTCAGCAGATCAAGCTGGAAATTGTATCTCTCCACGTATTAAACAGCCAAAATTCCTAAGAAAATTCTAGATCAGGCTACAATGTGGATTTATATGTACAGATGAAGCTCACGAAACATGAAGACATGCAGATGCTGGCTAGAATAAAACTGCCAGAGTTTAATTGGTTGGCAGTCAGTGTGACTCTAGGCAGAAATAGCTGCAGATTGTTCTATATTGTGCAAGAAATGAAAGCAGCGAAACCAAATACGTAAAAGCAGATTTACAAAGTGACAGCACAGCAACATTCCCAGCTACAACTGCAAATCTGGATACAGTAACTTATTAGTAACAGTAAAGAAATTAACTGAATGATAAGAATTTTTATACCAATAATGACAATGCACTGAAAATTCAGAGGAAAGCAGGTAATGCCTGACAAAGAACAAAACTTTACCCCAACCTCAGTATTCTTCCCTCACATAACACACTAGGGTAAGAGAGTGACAATGCAGTCCCACCTTTACACCCAACAACTTCCTGCCATGCATGCCAACACTTGCAGTGCAGCCAGGATTTTATTCTGGGTTTAGTGGACCCATGTGTAAGGAAAGAGATTGTGAGATCAAATGATAAGCTCAACAATCCCTGGCAGGAGTTCCCGGGCTTAAAGAAAAGCTCAGAGGTCAGAGAAGAAAGGAGAAGGAGTTCAGAGAGGCAGGGCTATCTATCTTCTTCGAGTATTGCCGAGACATCCAGGCCACTTCTGCTTCCTGGAAAAGCCCACCAAATATTTAAGGAAGCACTAAGAATGCTGAAAAGTACATTTCCCCTCAACTTCCTTCCTTTCCTCCAGTTCTCCCTCAAATGACTGCCATTTCACTCTTTTCACCTTGTTTTACTTTCCCTTTAAATTTACAGTAGCGTAGACTGGTCCTAACAGGAACTGCCTTGCCAAAGAGCATTTAGGCCAAGCTTGATTCTGCATGAGTCTGTCCTCTTGATGACAAGGTTGAGTGAAACCAGAAAAAAATACTCATTGCACCAAGAAAGAGAATCACTGGTAAAGCCAGTTTCAAGTCAATCAAAACTATTCATGAATAGAGCAAATATTTTGGTCAAAGAAAGAAAAACATTCTGCATGGACTAAGGATGAAAATACTATGTCAAATATTTAAATTGATTGAGTATTTTAAACAGGGTTCCAAAGTTTAATTAAAGAAAACAAAACACTGTTGTTGACTAAAGCAATTTTAAATCGTTCAGTTTTATACTCGTCCACTAACAAAAACCTCTACTTTCCACAGGTGGGCATTGCAAGTCAATGCTGGAACATAGAACACAGAACCCAAAAAGCTGTACAACTTCTTTTATCAATCACATGAGCTGCCCACACACTGAGGGTGATGTTGTCATTAGAACTCAGCCAGCTGTTTCATTACATAAAACAATACAGGGGTTTTTTCTGAAATACGTTGGCAAATACTAGAAAGCATTCAAAGAGAAAGGGATTTTGGTACTGTACACATCCTACATTTGTACTTCAGATACTGCTGGTCTGGTGCTACACTAAAATAAATTCTTATGTTTTCCTACCTTTTCCTCATCTTATTACAAGTTTGATTTTCATATCATTTCTACCTAAACAGTTTTTTTGACTGAGATTAATAACCAGTATTTCCTACAATTACCTCAGTAACATCTACACGGACATTTTGCTTTAATTTTTGAAGATCACAGTGTGGCCAACACAACCTTCAAGCTAGTACCTAGCTACTTCAAGTGAAAATAAATGCAGGCCAAAGAATTACAAGCCTCTACCTGCACCTACACGTACTCGGAGCATTGCTCTCATTTGCTAAAGGGTGTCACAGCAGCTCTACCTGCACAAATAGTTACAACAGTAATCTGTGGATGACAGGACAATATAAAGAGGCCTTGAGCACAGCAAGCTGTGGTCAGTAGGACCTTCTGAAAATCAGGATTATTTTGAAGTCTTGCACTACAGTTTCTTCCCAGCTTGGTCTGTGTAGCAAATGCTAACTCACTAGGGAAATTATTATCCAGGAAAATACTTCCAAAACACTGAGAAGCATGATCTGTTAGGTCTAGTTGGAGAATATATCTTGAAATAAACCTCAAAAGGCCCAAATGATGGCATGCCACAGCAGTAGACACCAGACTGTTTTGCTTTATCAAGAGCACTGAACTACAAACATGACCAAGGATGCCCGGGAAACATTACTGAGAAAAATTGTATTTGTCTGGGTTTCAAGCAGACTGTTCCGAGCTTGGGAAGTAAATGAGATTTTTTTTTTTTTAAGGGCTATATTTTAGGACTGGACTCCAAAATCCTTTTATGCATCCAGATTTTTATCTTATTTTGCTCAATCCCAGCCCTCCATATGATTTTAGGAAAGCTTTCTGTGTCCTCTGACAGAGATCCAACACCTGCTCAGTGCTACCACACTCGGCATCGGCCAAAGCAGGCTCTATCCCTGGAAAGGCCTGGAATTACCTAAACAGCTGTTACATGCTAATTCCCTGTAGAAGGGAAGCAGTGGGATATATTGCCATTTTGTATGAACAGGCAACTTCATCTTACATAAACAAGAGCTTTACCACAGAGCTACAGTCCCCCCCAGACTCAAAAAGCAAAATATCTGCCATATTCATAAATCCCAGATAGCCTATGAATCCCAAGAGCTACTCCGAAATGAGTTTCCACCTTCACAGGAACTACATTATTCAAAGGACCTTGCACTTCTAATTTGTCATTGTAATGTGTTCTTCAATACCTTGCACTGACATTGTGTAATTTGACAGTGTTACATGAATTGCTCTCCGAGGACAAGTTATCCAGTAATATTCCCAGTGCCATCAGTTTCACTGCTGAACATGGCCACTTTCACAAGAAGGACAGAGGATGTAGTTATTGCAGAATAATTATTTCCATATTGGTTAATTTTGTTACAGAGAGTAAAAGTGGCCTCACTAACGCTTAAATAGCCTCCATCACCCCCTCTCTCTCTGACAGTCTCTTAAAACAAGGCTGAAACTGCTGAGACAGCAGTGATCAAAATTTATCATGTTCTGAACAGAATGTTCTACTGCTGAAAAGTCTTTGGGGATGACACTACTCTTTCTCATAAAGTAGCACCTAAAATGCTTCATGCAGTCACTCCACAGACTAAAACACATCCTTTAAACCACACACTGCCAACAGATCACCACCCACCAGTAACAGCACATGGCTAAAGGGCTCCACTGAGCCAGGAGCACAGAAAAGAGCAGATCTGAGGCCACTAAAGGTGGTGTTTTGATGACAAAACAATCCACCAAATCTGGCACATCCAGGGTGTTGCTCTTCATCTGGAACATGCTGTACTCTTCACCCACGTTTCTCTTCCAACAGAACACTGTTCTAACACAGCTCTGGGTTTTGGTGGTTTGGGTTTTTTACAGCTGCTATCCATAGATTACTCTGATAATGAGTAGACAAACAATGTTATCACACATATGTCCCTTAATGCATATTTTAACATAGTTTAATTAAGAATTAAGAAACAGCTATCACTGCAATCAGTGAGAAATACAACTCATTAGACCAGACTGTTATGGATGTGGCAAAAACCCTTATAAAACAGGCACTTAGCTATTTGATTATGTTTTTTTAAAATACCAAAACTTTGATTATATAAAAATGACTGATAACAAATTTGGCAGAAAGATATATTGACATTTCCAAATAACAGCAGTCAGAACAAGTATTTCTTCTAAGCAAAGTATTAGGAATTTTCATTAAACTAGAGGTTGCAAAATTATAGCTCAGTTCCCAATAATACAGTATACTTCTCCCTCTGCTGGAAAATTCATCCTACTGCACAATCCAAGGCTGTATAAAGATGAAGAATTATTATAACATACTTCTCTGACTCCTCCTGCTGGGAGAGGTAAAGACTTTAATCTAAACACAGCACAGCGTTGATATAATGAATGCTGCATTATCTCAATAAATTATTTATTCGGGTAAGTGCTTCATTTTTGTGAATGACTCGCAATCTGAAGTCAAGGGATTGTAACTGTTACTACTCAAACTCTTACTTGATGATGACTTTAAAAATTACCATGCTTGAATTTTCGTAGTTAAATTTTCTCCTCCCAGACAGATTTTTTTTCAGAAAGAAGGGAAGGAATGCTGTATTTGAGCAAAATTCTATAAACCCAAACTGAGTTGGTATGCAGTTACTTTCTAAGAACTTCCACACATAGACACACACTAGATAAACTCATAATTTTAGCTTCTAGAGATGCTGAAACTAATGCTTAAGTACCAGCTGATGTTTGGAACAAGTAACAAGTGCAGCAAGTAACAAAATTAATTTGGAGAAAACTGTTTACTGAAAAGAAGGATGGGTGGAATTAGTTGCTCCGTGGAAATATTTCACAACTAGCATAACTCATACCACTATTTAACAATGCAAAGAGGCTTCCCTAACTTACTGAAGTACAGCAGTTCTGGGTAAGCATGTGCAAGCAAACCTCTTAACGGAGGAAATGCATAGGCATACATTAATTTTTTAAGACACATCTATGCTGCTGGAAGTATCTGCTGCCAAAATCCAGATAGTGATGAATTTGGGTTGGATACGCATCCAGATTTCAAACCATTCCAATGCTTCCAAAAAACTATTACAAAATTCTACCCAACTCATCAGGAGAACAGAGAAGGAAAAAACAACACATCAAAAAAGCAATTCCTTAAATGTGCATTTATTTTGTTTAATAGCTACATAACACACTTCAGGATGACAGTCTTCAACTTAGTTATCTAAATTGCATCATGATTGAACCCATTTTCTGAAAAGAACAAATTGCAATGAGCTTCACAAAAGAGTAGCCTAGTTGCAAGTCAAAAAGATAAGATCTTATTAAATGAACGAGGAGTCCCCCATGAAATTCTGAGAATTGCTTTCAATTAAGCAAGGCCTGATTCAGACACCCTCCTGTGTAATGTCTCTTGTGGAAAAAGAAAAAAAACTAAGAGAAAGAAAAAAAATATTATCATTCCAGCTCTCCTGTCCTTTAAATCCTTGGGTTAGCAGCCATGGGTCACTGCTACGCAGCCAGCTGAGATAAAGCCCATCTTCTTCCAGGGCTGCTGCTGAGAGGTTTAAAGGACAGGAGGACTTCAGCCCTAAGAAACAAGCATTTCCAAATACTTTCATTTTTCTCTGGTCTCAATATTTCCTGCTTTTCACCAAAAAAAAAAAAAATAGCCAGACAAAAATTCAATCTTGATCAACACAAGTCTTGTGACAATCCCAAGTCTCTGGTCTCGGGATAAACATGAAAAATATGACAAAACTGTCATAATTTGGGAGCCCAAATGTTTCTGTGTCCCCAAGCATTGCTCAGTCTATGAAGCATCTGGCACATGTAAGAGCTGTGCAACAGCTCCTAAGCACGAGTTTCAAACTGATGAGTTTTGTATGTATGATAGACTGGAAACAAGAAATAACAACAAAGGGAGAAGTATCCACAGATTCATTCAACTCAGAAGCAAGAGGTGGAGGAACTTAAAAATTAATGAAGGAGATCTGAAAACTGAGATAGCATCAACAGAAATATGCAAAGTGAACCAAACTAGAGAGAAATAGGAAACAAATTACCCTGCAAGTTTCACACACAGCTGCACAATGTTAAAAACAGAAACCTCTGAGCAGAGGATACTTCTGCAGTGCTGTTTCAGAGTAAGTCCCAGCTCTGAAATGCAGAAGTTTGGGGGTTAGAATTTTACAGATTTAGTTTAAAGAATATAAGAGAATACACTTAATTTTGTACCACTTCAAAATGTGATCACAAAAGAAGTTTCCATAGCTGCTCTTCAGGGCAGTGTCCTTTTGTCCACAACACCTTAAATTTGCTCAAGTAAGGTATTAGACCAGGAATCAAAACTCATCAAACAATGTAGGTGCTTTGGCAGCCTGCATTAAACTGCCACACATCTTTGACCAAAATGTGAATAAAGCTAAGAACAAAAAGGGTACCTGAAACGGGACTGGTCTAAGCATTGCCTCATCTCCCAGTGAGTCACCATGCGGTGTCTGTCAGCTACACTGACCCAACAACTTCCACAAGAGAAAAACAAAACCCAACAAACTACTCCTTCAAATGAACAACACTGATGATTTTCATTTCTTTGTCATTCCTCAGCTTGTTCCCCCATACTGCTTCCAAGTTCTGTCATCTTAAAAAATAAAATCAATCTTCCTTCAAATCAATCTTTTTCAGATCGCATAAATAGCACAGATGCCCACCCAGTAAGCTGAACATTTCCTGCAGACAACCATTTTTTAAAGGGTTTTGCCTTAAAGCATGGTCAGATGACTTCCAAATTAAAAAAGGATGGTCACTTCTAACTTAGGCTCTTTTTTCCCAAGGATTCTTTTTTGGAGGACATAAAATAGCCATCAGTTACTAGAAGTTTGCTCCATTTAGCAAGCCTCTATAAGCACTCTATTGCAAGTATGATTCTTTTCAAGGGAATGTTACAGTGGCTGCCCTGCCATTCTAAGAAGTAATAATCCAAATGTGTATTTCAGTCACAGCTTTTGTGAAATAACGTTTTTAGAGCTTTTAAAAATTTCTGGGGTGATGCCAGAAATTAAAACATAAAAGTTCTATCAAATGACTAATCAATATTTTTTATTTAAATAGTCTTTGGATCAAGGTCCAATATAAAAAAACTGCTGAGCTTTTTCCTAATGTCATCGTAAGATGTGTTAGAATGCACCATAAAAATACATCACATTAATGGATTTTGTCCTATCCATAAGTACTTTTCAAGAGTTTCAGTAAATATTTTAAAATATAATACAAATAAGACATTATTTGCTGAATCTCTGGTATTTAATAGCAGAATATCTATAAAAGTTACTTTAATTGCAAGTCCCATCATTTTGCTTTCTACGTTACGTTTTCAAATCTGGGAATGTTTTTCTCCATAAAAGTACCTGTGCACTCATCTTCTACTCCCATGCTGGGTAAACCTGTGACTATGCACCTGTCTAAATCTCATATATTTTCTTTTCATAACAGGCACAGAATAAATTCAGAACAAGCAGTAGGGCTTATTGAATAATTATTAGCTCCAGTAGGAGATTGTGTATGCAAGAACAGCTTTGGAATTCTTTTCTTCTAAGGACTATTTCACATCTAAATCCTGAGGTTGATTTTTACTTTTAATTTCATCACAGCATATTTAGTTTGAAATTACTGCTGTGTCCTATAAACGCTAATATTTCTTTTAAAAATATATAAACCTTTAATTTTGTAACTTAGCATGCTGACTCACTTTGAGAAATATCTATTAAATGTAAATAAATACTTCAGAAGTCCCTAGCACTGACTGTTATGTTTGGAAACAGTTTCTATACATCAGAAACTAGGGATACTATTTTTTGTAATAAAAAAAATAATTTTCTAAGTTTAAACCATTCCCTCTCTGAATCATTCACATTGAATATTATTGAGGAACTATTAATTGTGAATAATGAATGAATATTTGAATGAATATATGCGAGCCTAAAGATAGAAAAGCACACGATTCTTGATCAGTCTTTTCCCTTTAATATGGTGTAATTGTTATAAACCTTGCCCCTTCACAGTAGGATTTGTTCTTCTGAGTTCAGAATGATAATAAGAAAATTAGTTTCAAATAAAGGTAACCAAACCACATTCCGTGCACGTGTGTGTTTCTTTTTCATACAATAAGGATTGGAATCTGGTGTATCCAAAGGCAGAAATAACAAATAGAAATGTCCTATGCAAGACCAACCAAGCAGCTGTTTAGAATTCAAATTGAAAAGACTCTGTTGTATTGCTTCCAACCCAGCAGAACAACTCCACCCATTTGATTTACATACAACACTTCTTATATGCATAATTTTTTTAAGCATGGGGCTGAAATTTTTCAGACATTCTCTGTATCCAAAAATGAAGTCTGGCCAAAAAAAAACCCCACCTCACTGCCTCAGCCATTTTCTTTATCCACCTGATGGTGCCAAGAAACTGTGAACACTTCTCTACAAAAAGATACCACTGCTTGAAAATTGGATCCTTGGTACCAACTTCATCATCTCTGCTGGCTGGTGTCTATGTCTGATTTAGACACCAAAAAAAGTAACAACACCTAAAAATGATGTTCTGTGTGCTCATTAGTTAAGATTTAAAATACTTGTAGAGTCTAAAAAATTCTTGAAATAACCCACAAGCTCCACATAAAAAGTTATTCAGACCACACCACTCAGATGTGTTTCTATTTTAACTAGAAAGTGGTTGCTGCAGAGGTGCTGTTGAAGATGCCTGTTCCTCCTCACAGTTGTTCCTCTTCACACTCATGTTCCTGTATTTCTTACCATTGCCTTCTGTGAGTGCAGACTCAGTTGCCAAAAGTCTCTCACCCACACTCCATTCTCCCAAATTGCTAAAACTAGCCAAGAATTTTAAATATGTCTCCTCAGCTGACGGTTTTTCACGCAAAAGCAGAAGAAATTCCCTTGTCAGTCTATTTAAATTTTTCTTATCAGTCATGATTTGAGACGAGAAAGGCTCTTATTTAGAGGCATTAAAATCCAATTTAAACTTAGAAAGTGCATACATGATCAGCCAGAGCAAACGTTATTTCATCAATGGCAATAAGTCTGTGCTGCCTGAACTGAGACCTGTGTTCCTGTCCAAGCTCTGCCTTGCAGCTGAACTCCCTCAGCACAAACCTGTACTCAGCCATTGGATAAGGCAAAAACATTTAATCCCACAAAACCAGTGGCCTCCACACATCCATACACTCTTCTGGTGATGTCAAGTGATCAAGAGCAGGCAGGTATTTCATTTGGAAAGATCTCCCTTGAAAGATGTGGCAATCAGATGAAATTTGTACACAACCAGAGCACTGACTGTCTCTGTAACACTGAGCAACAAAGTCCTGCAGCTGTCACTGCAAAGCATCGTTGCTTCATCTGCTGATCTTCCATTCCCTCATCTCTTGTCCTTAAGTCATCTCCCACACAGCATCATCTTTTTCACTCAAATTCCTGCTGTGCATAGGAGTCCTCACATTTGTAAGCCAACAGCTGATAGCCTAAGGCCATGTCCATGCACAAGAAAGACTCTCCATCACACCTGTGTTAATGCTGCCAGGCTGGAACACACAGACACATCACAGCTTCACAACTGAAGCTGATACCAGCTGGATTTTACACGACAGCGAAACAAAACACATTGTGCAACTATACCAAGAACTGCTAAAACACAGAATAGGCTTCAGATTGCTAGGTTTAGAGGTTTGGAGCTGACTGACTGTGGCTGTCTATCAAGTTTAATAGCCTAACTGAAAATATGCTCTTTCAAAGTAAAATCAGATTAAATAACTCAGTCACTTTCAGAATACCCTTAATTCCAGTCTCCCTGGCAAGGCTGGATCCCAGTATTGATAATATGTGAGATGTATCAGACATCAGAAATAACCGTAAGTTAAAATTTTAAATTTGTATTTCTAAATTTAGTTAATAAGAACAGATGGTGTTGCTTCCCTCTATGCACATCTCTGTTTGTGTTGTTTGGAAAGTACAGGCTATGTTTGCTGCTTTGTAAGTAACCATGAATCTGGCACCTTGTTTCCCAGCATTATTTTTCTTATCCATGTTGACTGACACTGTCAGAGCAGTGCAATCTGCAGAGCAATCTCCATGCTCATGATTAAATAGCTCCTCGTGGTATTATTCATTTCTCTGGGAGATATGATAAATCTATTTTGTACTTAAAGGTATGAACCTGAAAAAAACATGATATTTGAATATTTCAGCTCAAGTCTTGATAAAGCAAGACAGATATAAGAAAAATCAATCCCCCACTGGTCTCATTTCAATTTCATGGATTCTCCTCTGCAATCATAAAGCAGAATAGTAGTTTATCTGAATAGAAATATTATCTCTTCTGAACTGATCAATATTATACAGAAATGGACAGTAAGGGCTATAGCTTTTAAAGGCTTGAGAGACAAACTTTGAGATCTGAGGGGCTTTCTGGTTTGTGGTCAGTGCATTTTTCTGCCGCTTCCAAGACTGAAAACCAGTCTCTTCGTAACGACATCACCTCTTGTGAGACAGATGCTGAAAAATGCAGTCGTGGTCTCCAAGATTACCCTTAGCATCTCCTAAAAAGGGACCAGCACACTTCTAGGCAAGTCTTCCCTAACAATAGTAGGATTTTATCCTGATGAAAACTTACTCTCTCTTCCATGAAGCCACTCCTTATCCCACATCAGTAAAATATTTATTTTCCTTTCTCAGTGAGAGAGAAGGCACAGTTTAGGTCCACCAAATCAAGCACGTGCACACTGCACTGGCCTGGCTCCTATGAAAAATACTGTCTCTAGACTTTAATATATTTATTCTCAAAACCAGGGAAACACTGATATCACCATTTTACACATGATGACCAGACATATTTAGAACTATACGAGTTGCATTTAAAAGTAATAAACTGAACCCAAATTTCCCTCATAAGCCTAAAGCTTACATCATCCCCTAGCTGAATACAGATAGGCTCTTATATTATTAATATAACCGCTAATATCTCTAATTATTAATATAATAATTAATCCTAAGGAACTTAGTAGGACTGGCCTCAGGAACAGGTTTTGCTTGTGAATAAAGGCAACAGTCGACAGAAGAAGACAAATAATTTATGACCTATAATTTCAAAACACCTTGTAAACATTAATCAGTTGCTAAATGTATGTGCAAAACAACAAATCGAGTCCTAGCAAAACAATCAAGGTACAAAAGCAGAATGGAAATAGACTAAAACAGTAAACAACAGTTCTGTAAAGAGTTACCTAAGGCACAGCAAAAAAGAAGAATAAATTGTATGTTAATACAGAGTACTACTTTAAAATAACATCAAATAAACAGGGGAGGTAGCAAAGAGAAAGAACAAAGAAGGAAAAGGAGTGCATTCCTTACAGCACAGAATCTTTATTTTCCCCATTGTCATTAAGCCCGTGATAAAGTGAGAACCATTTAATAACAAGTTTGAAGTGCATTTTTCCCCCCTTCGTTCTCATTATTCAAGCTAACTCAAATTTTGGAGCCTGAAGAACAGGCAGCATATATACCACAGACCCCAAACAGTTTTTTCCTGGGTTCTCTGACCTCCAGTTTTTATAAATTTTTAAAAGTTCAGAAAAAACTTTTTAATGTCTATTAGTCCATAACTGAATATAACCACTGGGTGTCACTAATGCTCTATAAAAAAAGCAGCGAGTTTTTGCCTTTCCCACGTATTTTCTGGTGGAATTATTGCCACATGCTTCGGCAATCCCCGAGCCTTCATGAAATACCCACACATTTAGGGCCAGCATTAAATTTAAACAGATGACTAAGTGGGAGTGCAGACTCTCGGGTGGTCTGTGTTTTCCTGAGAATCAATACTATCTCTGCCTCAGCTCTGACTGAAGAGGATTCAATTTAGCGAGCGACAAAACCCTGCCATGGAACAACAATACGTGAAAGCAACTGTTCCTATGCAGTCACTCTGAGAACAGAACAACCTAATTAATTGGTGTCAAATACAACAACAGAGCCAATGTGCTCCTAGGGTAAAAATCAACAGATCCTTTGTTATCATTTTTTATCAACTGATACTAAAACCCAGCACTGACAAGAACTATTCATTGTGTTTTGTGTGTCTGTGGGGTTGATCTGTAAGCGAGGTTTAGAGGTGAGGTTCTATAAAGCAGTTCTTCTTTTTGCTGCCAGTAAATTAACTTTCCATTAGCAATGCTCTATTTCAGCCTGAATAAAGCAAATTAATTAAAGGGATTTCTTTTCATAAGGTTTGGGAAAAGGGCTTTGTCAAGCATCAGGTTGTCAGCTTTCTAACCACTTAATAAACAACAAATCACTCGCAACAAAAATCAACCTTCTTAAAGTGTTTTCACTATAAAATAGGATATTGTTTCTGCCAGAGCAGAACTGTATTTAATATTCAGTTTTCCAAGTGCAATACTAAAAGCTCCTTTGATTCTGTATTGGAAGCATCAGCTGTGAAAACATCACTTCAAATATAAAACTACTGAGATCAAGTTTATCATTGCAGTTTAAGCATTTCCTTTTCTCATGAGTAATTCTGATTTTTATTCTCTTTGATCTTTTCAGTCTGTAAAAAGTAGAGCATCACCCATTCCCTTGATTCTTGAAAATTGATTAATATCTAAAAAGAATCAATTTTTCACTTTTTTTCACAATCATTCTAGAATACATTAAGCATATAGAATAAAAAAATGCTGTGCTCACAGCAATACACTTCAGTGTAGTTTTATGCCATCACCAGCAGCTCCATTTCTTTCATGCCTCATTCCAAAGCAATCACACCCTCATGAAAGCTGCATGCTGGCTGACAGAAGACAGAATGTTTCTTTCCTTTTCCTCTCCTATTCCACGAGGTAATTTTAAGAGCAGATGGCTAACACACAACATGATAGGGTCAGAGGAACACAAATGGAAATTATGTGTACATCAAGCATTTATGTATGTCACTGCTTCCCCTGCCACAGTGCCATGGCACTGGAACATCCAACACGTGTCACTCACTCCAGAAACCTTGCAAGATGACACCAACAGAAGCAGTCTGCTCAAAACAAGGCACGGAGAAGCTAGCAAAGTTATCCTGCAATTTCATCCATACTTGTATTTTTCATTAGCTATTAAAATATGTTGGTTATGTTTCTGTCAAAAAGGAAGATATATATACATATGTATAAAGAAAACACAGATATCTATTTGAATAACATTTCTGTGAAACGGGGAATGATCCCAAAATGAGATAAGCAGATAGAGGTCAATGGAATATAACAAAGTGGTACCGCTGCACATCAACCAAAGTCCGAAGTATCTCTTTGGTACAGGTTCTTTCTAAATACATTTTTCTTCATTAGAATATGAAGAAAGATATTCTGGGATCAGAAAAAAGACTTCATAACTGAAGGTTCTCTGGCACCAGCCAAATCCAAAAGAGCAAAAGCCACACATTTCTGGAAAGAAAGACAGCTAAAAGCCTGACTGGTACTAATAGACAAAGCTGAAGATCTTGTCTCCCTCTTGGGAATAATCAGTTCTTGATGTAGGAAGCCCTACTCCTAAACAGGCGATTCAGACTATTTAAGTTGTATATTCTATGGGTTTTGTACTCTTTCAGTTTTACAGGTGGGAGGGGAGTGGGTTTGCAGCCATCTATGTCCCTAGATATTTCCTTGAACTTATAAAAGCTTATAAAATGTCTGAAAGGCTTCTGTTGTGTCTCTCTAGGCATCCATTCTGTCAGGATATGTCCTTCCTGAAACATAACACATTATGTGATGCTGCCTCGGAGGATGCTTATTCATTTTTCCAAGGCAGCTACCAGAGTGATCCTTGGGAAATTATTCTGATCTATTTTGCAAGATTGCTATTTACTAATTACTAGCAAGGAGGGACGGATAAGAATTTTGGGACACTAACCTAGAAACTGAAGAACAAATGTTTGAGAACAGAATAACTGAGCAATAAGCACACAAAGGGGCTGGTTTGTAGGTTTTTTGGCTAGCATAGACTGTCAGAATACCACCTTGCAAACCTTGTCCCCAAAGAGTTAATAGAGGAAAAGAATCCAGCATTTTTCCAGCCTACACCCCTTCTTTTTGATTCTACCAGATATTTCATTGCTGGGCTTCTCTTCCTACTGCTTGTTCAAAAATGGGGAGGAGAGGACTTAATGAAAGTGAAGTTCTCCTGTGATCAGTCACTGTAATCATAAGATAAATAAAAATTTAGTGAATGTTTTGATATTTTTTAGTAGACATGTTAGGATTTTGAAATAGAAAATGTAAGGTCTGCTGAACCCTGAGATGGAAATACACTGAAAAGGATTTACAGTTACATCTCACTGGGCAAAGTAACCAGCCTGAAAAGTCACATCATGAGATATTTCTTATGTCCAGCCTCACATCTGGTGAGACCAGTGGTGGTTTCTACCACTGTGACTGGACCAATGAGCCAGAGGCTCCTCAGTTGCCATGGCAAATATTTTACCAAATGAATCACAGAACTTACTCACAGCTAACGCCATCTGGCAGAGTTCTGAAACACCGGTGGTTGCATTACCCCATGGATACAACCCTTGTTAAATACAGTAGCAAAGACTATTTCCCTATTTCCCTTCCCTCTACATCCAGGTAGCAACTGAAGAAATTTCTGAGGCGTGGACAAACAACACTCCAAACACACCTGCATATTTTTGCTGCCCTTTCTGCAGTAAATGCACTGTCCTTGCAAATTTAAAAAAAAAAAAAAAAGGCAATCAAGCACACCAAAACCCAACAAATCATTCACACTGTCTGCACTGGCTCGTCATTTTTTCTCCCACTCCCATCTGTTCAGTTTCACTCAGCTGGAAACAAGAGAAAAAGCCAGCAACGTTCAGCCACTCTGTTCCTTGGGAGTTGGAGCAGTCAAGAGACTAGAGTTTAAAAATGGACTCATATTATAGATATGTTTTCTTAATGCATTGGCAAATTACACATATATTGGATATATGTCTTTTACCACCAAAAAAATTACAAATTGTATTGCCAGGTGGACTTGACCGTAAAATGACTGAACAAAAATGCAGATAACAGGAAAATTTCCTCAGGCCTTTGGGCTCTATTACACAAAATACATAAACACATTTTATGAATTTAAAAAAGGTTAGAGTTCTTTTTAGTCTCTGCAATTGAAAGTGGAAAGGATTCCTGGTGCTTTTCCAGCATCAGTTCCCCGGTTTCCCAAGTTACCCCTCTTGAAGGGTGGGGGAAACTACATTTCAGACAGTTCAGTGTCCAGTACTCAAAATAATAAAAATTATTATTTCACATTCCTTTGAGTTTTTGAATTCCTGTTCAATAGTAGTTCTGTTTTATTTTTCAACAAAATGTTTCATTTTTCTTCAGAACAGAGATGCTGCTCAACAACCAGCTCTATAAATTTATCTGGGTTCTTTACATTAGTACAATGGCACAGATGGAGAATTTACACTGGTGCTAGAGGTCTAAGCACCCAAGCACCAAATTAAGCTGTATAAACCATAACACACGGACTGCAAAGTAGATGATTTATATCTACTGCATTTCTTGGGGATGGCAAGACCAAACAATCCAATCATTTGAAATGCTGACCCAACTCTCCTAAGCATCTCTCCTTTTCAACATTGTATTCATTTATTTAGGACCAAGACATAATGGAAATATTTAATCTTTGTGCTGGAACTGGGCCAGCAGTTATACTTGCTGGAATTGAGGAAAAAAAAACAGTGTTGATGAGATATAGGAAAAAAGTCTTATTTACTTAGCCGAGGCTCCTCCACCAAAATTTGCAATATCCATGGAATTTCGAAGTTTTGTGAATAAAGACACTTGATCCGAATTCAGAGACAATAAACATCCAGAGAAAAGACAAAAACAAGTTTTTCCACAAGTTTGAATATAAGCACAATGATACAATTTTCTGCTTCTCTTAATGTAGCAAACCTTTGTGAACAGATGGCAGCAGATCTGTGTGATGCAGTGGGCAGCATTTCCATATCACGCTGCTGCCAAATATCACCACCATTTAACTCATTTATCCCTGTGCACACCCTCACAACACATGGACACGCTGCTACCTGTCAGAGGTGCTCAGCACCTACCCCTCGAGAGGAACTGGTGCTCAGTTCTGGCCTCTCCCTGTATTGCACCCAATAAACAGCCCGTTTTTTCATCACTCCTTCAACGACTACGAAATTAACATTACCCTCTGCTTTTCAGGCAAAAGCAGATAACTCAAATTCAGCCATTGTAACTTAGACAAATCTGAGGTCAAAAAAGCAGCTGCTCTGTGCTTTAGGCTGGTAACATGAGAGGAGCCCCTTCTGTGAGATGAGGTGTTACATGAGCAGCACATTGAATGAAGCCTGTCCATTGCTGCCACCTCTCCTCAGTCCCCTTCTTACTGCCCTGCCATGGCCCTTGTGACATCTTCTCTTTAACAGCATCACTTCCACTAACTGAAGGTACTGCCACCCATTTCTCTCCCGTGCCAGACTTTCACCACAGTTTTTCCATCAGTGGGGGCCTAAATAAAGTCCCTTCTCTATGCTGTCCAGAATTTCCCCAATACGTACAAGGGACTTCAGCATTTTTTTAAACTGAGTTAGGGAATCCAGGAGTTAAGGGAGATGGAGAGGGGAAAAGGGAGACCTGTGGGTAGGTGGGACACGAACTAGGCAATCCCCACAAAATCTCAAGGAAACATACACAAATTAAAAAAAAGCCTGCACTCCTCCCAGCAACCAAGTCACCGGCAAAACTATTTTCTTATTTAGGCCCAGATTTCACCCTTTATCTTGCCCTAAGGTATATGACCTGATAGCCAGAGTGCACTTTCAGTGTATTTGTTGCAGAACATAATTAACCATGGCAAGCATTACATTCATTTCTCATATCCCGTGAGCAGCAGTAGGATGAAGAGAAGGTCTTCCACAAGCACACATCTTTATTACAATCTCAGCGTTGTCTGCAAGACCAGAACACAAAGTTCACATCCCAAAATAACCCTAGAGATTCTCAGTACTATATAATATGAGGAGTCAAGCAAATTTCACTTTAACATGTACTGCAGCATGCTACAGATATTTTGAAGAGCAGAGAAAACCCACGTGTTCCTCACCAATGTGTCGACACAGGAACCAGCAACCCTCAACTATCTCGGCATTGAGAAGCTCCAGTTAGAAACCTCTACAGACATCTCACATTCCCTTGAGAGCAGCTGCAAAAAACTGAGTTGTTGCACATTTAATCCTCTTGGGAAAATACTTACTGTCAACAGTTACTTGCTCTTCATTATTTAGTAGAGTAATACAAATCCAAAAGAATTCAGTCACCAGTTTGAAACGATGAAGTCCATAGAACTTTGCACAGCACCTGTCATCCTTAAACTTCCTGCTACCTCTTAGAAACCTTACATGATTCATTGTTTATTTTAGCAATTGAATACATAGATAGCACTTTGTTCTCGAGATACCCTCCATAGATGCCACTTTTAGAATACTGCATAGACCTTAAATATTAATGCTCTTTATGTATTACTGCAAGAAACTTTCAAAGGCTTTTCTGCAGACACAAATTATGAGCAGGTGTTAAACCAAGACCTGCTGCAAGGCAGCCAAATGGAAGTGGGGGGGGTGTGCATGGAATTTTCAAAAGTTTTTTAGTTTAGTTTTCCAGAAGATTTTGTATTTTCAACTTTTTACTCTGATTGGGAGGTGGAGGGTGTGGAGGAGAATATCAGACTTTCATACAGTCCCAGTTATTATTAACTGTGTGCTCAGGTTTATACCCTCAGCTTTTTAAAAGTCAATTAGACATAAGAAACTCCCTCAACATCTCAAAATAAATTTCCACACTAAGCAGAGCTGAAGAGATGCCTCAGATTTATGATAGTAAGATGGAATATTGATAACTACTTTACTTCACTTCGAGTGATTCATATCTGTCCTGACAGGCTGCCTGGAAATGCATAAAGCAAATAAAATACTTGTGGTCTCAAAATCACCCACAGTAAACACATCCATATTGCCCAAGCCACAGCCCACAGAGATAAATTGCACTGTTGAGCTCAGCACAAGAAAATGTCATTGGGTTAATTAGCAGTGGTTCAGCTTGAGTGTTTATGCAAGAGTCAGGAGTACTTAAGAGTTAATGATTAGAGCCTCAAAAAACCAAACTAAGCCCCAGCAATTGGCACACAGTGTATCAATTACACCCAACAGTGACAAGTTGCACAGAGGGGAAATCCATTCTTATTTTGCACACTTCTTTTCATAATGCAGTCCCTGTACAGACAGGAAAACAGTGAGATATTCCACAGGGCACTTTGGAAAACTTAGCTAGGTACTCTCCACAAGGTGTTGCTTTTAAAGCCTCTGCTGAGCAACTAAAGAACAAAACAAATAAACAATGTGTATACTCTTTCCACTCTTCTTCCTCACCAAATGCAAATATACCTTTAGATTAAAAGACAGTGCTTATTGGGTTTTAATATTGTAAACAGAACAATATAATAAGAGGTTCACGGTGACTTTGAGCAGCTAAATGCACACATGATTGCATATGTTATTTCCATCTGCAGTTCAAAGGAAGCAAGACTGACAGCTATAATGTTACAAGCTTGGTTGGTTTTACTTCCAGCTTAAAATCCCATGCTACAGTCTTTGGAAACACGGATAATATTACAACAGCCTTAAGGTAGTTATGGTCTTACCAAAAGCAAGTGAGTATTAAAAATATTGGATTAGGATGCATTCAGGTACCTAGAGAAAATGTTAGGCAAAAAGCACAAGCATGTAACATGAAGATCTGCACGTTGATTCAAAAACAGCCTACATAGACACCAGGAAAATTCCACAACGGGACCATATGGAAAGCTAAAAGAAAATAGCACGAGAGAAAAAACCCTCCATTACAGATCCTTAATAACTGCTATAAAGTGAGGATGTATTAGCAACAGGGCACTTTGAAGTTGAAGAAATACCCAGTACAAGAGCTACCAAGAAAGCAACACAAGCCTAAATTCATAAGAAGATTTTTAGACACTTATGCACTGTCCAAAGTGTTCAGCATTTAGATATCCCAAGGGAAGCAAGACTATCAGTCACCATGAACTTTTAAACAAAGAACAAGCAAAAGTTGTGTTCTAGCAAGGTCTTTTCAGGAGTATAGAAGAAGTGCCCATCCCTCATGAGTGAATGAATGCCTTTAAAGCCTTCTAGAGAAACACACAGAGAATGAACAACAGAAATGAACAACAGTTTACAAATTAAGATCATTCTGGATGCAATCTTGTCCAAACAGTAATAGCAAAGGTAGAGAAAAAGACCACGTTACAGTCCAGAAATTAATAGCAGAGAACAGGTGTTGCATCTTATGGATTGAAGAACACGATTTTCTCCAGATTAACACCTGAATTTGAGTTCTAGAGAAAAACAGACAAGCAGCTTTTCTTCAGAGAAAAATACTACTCAATTACCCAGTGAAGATTTGAGACAACCATTAAGAATCACAAGGAAAATATTCATAGATTCATAAAAACATGGCACTCAGCAGCTCTCTTTTTTGTGGAATGGTAAAGACCTTCAGAAGCACAAAACCCAACCAAGTGGCTGAAACAGGGTGTTCAAGTTTCAAGATACCAAGGCTGGAATGCACCATTTCGCCTTTGAAATAAAAGGCAGCCCAGCATATATATTTATCTGGCATAACACCTCTCACAAGTGCTTTCTTTCTCTAGGCTGATGCACCTCTGAAACCTTTTGAAATTTTTGCCTTCCCATTAAACACACCACCTTTTGCCAAAAGCAAAACAATTCCCCTGTCTCTTACCCCGAAGCAAAACTAGAAAAAAGAGTTAGAATTTTTAATGCATAATGATGGTTTCTATATAGAAACATCACATTTACTTCTGATTATTTTGTATAATACCACTTTCTCCAGCTAAGTGAAGATTCTATTTCCTACAGCAAATGGAACCAGTTCTTTCTCCATAGCATCTGTGTAGTTCAGTATTTGTTCTCTAAATTTGCATCCCTTCCCCCTCTCTCCCTCTCTGGCTGGAAGCAGCAGAAAAGAAGAATGAAGTCTCAGCCTTTGAACACCTCTGGATCCGTACCTGGAGAAGCAGAAGGCAAAGCTGTACAGGCACCTCCGTACACGATGCAGACAGCCTCGAGAGGTCACCAAATCCATCCCACCAGACCAAGCCAGGAGCAAAGTGCTCTCAGCCTTCCTACCACATTCTTAAAACACCACCTAAGGCAGCTCCAGCTGCAGCTTATTAGCATTAATTAAATAGTCTTGATTACATACAGCTGCCGCTCTCCTGAGGTGCTGGAAGTTCCCTTCTCACACAGTCAAGCCAAAACAGGGAATTCCTGGGTGAACAGACTCCAGCAGAGGGACTGCAGGAACTTTTGTTTAGAGTTAAAAAGAAAATGAAGTAGTAGAATAAAGCAAGATGGTCAAGAATTAAAGGGGAAATTAAAAGATTGAAGGCCCCTTACATATTTTTACTATTATTTTATATATAAATGTATATATATACATGAAAGAGAGAGATTGTTTCATGGTCTCAGGTATAGAAATCATAGTCACATGCACCACAGTTTACTTTAATGTGAGGTATTTAAGTCACTAATGAGGAAGAATGATTTCAGGTGGGTAAAACAATCTGTCAGCAAAACTCAGGTGAAAATATTTGCTTTCAGGAGAATGTGGAGCCTTATCTGCAGATACTTGCAGAATGATTCTCGCTCAAAGTTCTGTGCACAGAGGTAGCCACGTCTACAAGTTTCCTCAACCACAAACCCAGCATTTTACACAAGAGCTACAGTCAGTCTTATTCTTATTAAGTGACAGAACACTGAGCTGAAACCAAAACTCTCCCTCATCACGTTTGTACCCAGCAAGACTGAACCAATCCTGCATCTGCTTTCTCTGAAGACTTTGTGCCACCACAACCAGGAAAAGCCTTTAGATTATACGGTCCATTCTCATTGCAGCTGCCAATCCAAAAGCCAGCTGCCCTTTTCAGGCGTTAGTTGGACTTTGTTCCACTCATTAAAGCAAACAAACAAACACCCAACCAAAACAAAAAAGCCCCACCAAACTTTTTTTGCCTTTAAGTCCTGTTGCATGCATTTTTTTAAAAAAATCCTACTCAAAATAAAAATTACACTTATTACACTTCTTATGTGGAAGAGCCTTCAATCAGAAAAGTTATGGAATAGTGAGAGGAAGCACACAAACATTACATAGTGCCTTCATGTGTAACCAGGTTAACTGAAGATCAAAATGGTTTTTTCCTTTTTCCCTTTCACTCCAGCTAGAGACACTGCTCCCTTTATAAAGGGATTGCTTCTAACAAGCACGGGAGCAGACAAAATCTGAAGTATTTTCATGACAATGCTTTTTCCATTCAGATGTAACTTGACTTTGTGTTTCTTTAGCCCTACAATTCGAGCAGCAGTCATTTGTGCAGTAAGAGATGTACACTGTTAAGAAGCAGGACAAGGTAGGATGAATTTTGTAGTCCTGACTCAGGCAATAATGCCATAGACTTTAAAGGAGCGTGAGCTTTGCAGCTTCAGTTGTTAACAACAGTGAAACCACTCTATTGACCCAGGACAAAAAACCTGAGTATTTCCCTTATCTCATGACACGCGGCACAAGGATATTTTTCTTCCCCCACTCAGACTTTAGAATCCCTTCCAAACAATTTTCAGCATCCAGTCTTCTCCACACCTCTGAGACAGAGAAGGACCGGCACACTTCAAGGCTTTCGTTTTCAGGAGTGTTTGGCCGTTATTACAAATAAAGCAGCAAAAGCCTCTCGGTATTTTCTGTGAGGTCACTTAGTGCGCAGAAAATTCAAGTGAACACCTTGCTCCAAGCCCTCACACTGCGGGCCCGTCCTTGCCCCCGTTGAGGGCACTGCTGGAGCGGCGCTGGTGCGCTCCCGAGAGGATCCTTAACGGGAACAAACCAATCCACCCCCACAAGCACTATATAGATATATATATGTATATATACACACAGACATATATTTATACACGTGTGTCCAGCCGCCGAGCGGCACACACGCGAACCGGGCAGCAGAGCGCCCGCAGCTGCCGGGCTGAGGGCACCGCTCCCCTCAGCGCCCCGCCCGCCGCGCTCCCGGGGACACGCCTCCCCACCGCACCG